>SJYV01015635.1:0-18758 GCA_006410875.1 Neotragus pygmaeus | reverse complement strand
GAGGAGCTGACCAGTGGAAAAGAATATATGCTGCTAAGTCATTTCAGTCATGTCCGACTCTGTGCAACCCCAGAGATGGCAGCCCACCAGGCTCCCCCATCCCTGGGATTCTCCAGGCAAGAACACTGGAGTGGGTTGCCATTTCCTTCTCCAATGCAGGAAAGTGAAAAGTGAAAGTGAAGTCGCTCAGTCATGTCCGACTCCTAGCAACCCCATGGACTGGAGCCTACCAGGCTCCTTCATCCATGGGATTTTCCAGGCAAGAGTACTGGAGTGGGTTGCCATTGCCTTCTCAGTATATATGCTAAACTTCAATTAAACAGTGAGTCTAGGTGGGCTGCCGTCTATGGGGTCGCACAGAGTTGGACATGACTGAAGTGACTTAGCAGCAGCAACAGCATCAACAGCAGGGGGAAATCAGAACCTGCTTTAGTAAGGCTGGGTGAGTCTAGAGAGTCTGATTCTAATAAGCTCCCAAGCAATGCTGATGCTGCTTGTCTGAGTCTTAAGGCTCTCAGCTAAAGTCATTGTGACTTGAAGCAAATGTACTACAAATGCTTACTCAGTGCCCATGTGTGCCAGGTGCAGGGCTGGGCCCAGCTGGTATGAACAACAGGCCCTGGACATGTCTCCAGCATATACTATCCTTGAAGAAGTCATAGTCCAACACTTTTCGTACAAGAAATTCACTCACTGAAGAAAGTCAGACAGGGAAGGAGAAATTTCATAGACATCCCTTATGTGAGTAATCTAAAAAGACATAATACAAATGAACTTATTTACAAAACAGAAACAGACACACAGACTTAGAGAACAAATGTATGTTGCCGGGGAAAAGGATGGGGGGAAGTGATAGGGAGTTTGGGATTGACATGTACACACTGCTATATTTTAAATGGATAACAAACAAGGTCCTACTATATAGCCAGGGAACTTTGTTCACTGTTATGTGGTAGCCTGGATGGGAGGACAGTTTGCGGGAAAATGAATACACATATATGTATGTATGGCTGAATCCCTTTGCTGTCCACCTAAAACTATCACAACATTATTAATCAGCTATACTCCATTATAAAATTAAAAGTTTAAAAAAAACTCACTAACTGAAAAAAAAAAAAAATCTCAGTGAGTCTCTGTCATTTGCTACAAGCAGAGTTATTAGACCAGAAAATGTTCATCCTAAATATTCACTCATCCAAACTGGCAGAAGTGCTATATAAGACCAGCATAAAACTGAGTTTGCAGAAATAAGTCCAGTGTGGCTGGAAAATCAGGAGTGATGGTCAGCAGTTAAGCAATGGGTTCACTGATGCAAGCAGTGGACAGAGCTTGAGAGCCACAGTAAGGATTCTAGTCTTTATCTGAGGAGCAATGGGAAGCCTTTGAAAGGTTTTAAGCTGAGGGATGGCATAATCAGATTTGCATTTTTAAAAAGATCACTCTAACTCCAGTGTGGAGAACCCTTAGAGGGGGGCAGGAGAGAAGCCTAATCTAGTAGACCAGAGGAGAGGTTAACTTTACCTTGGACAGGGTGACAGCTATAGAGACAGAGATGGTTTAAGGATACTTATCTAGGAACATGAGCAGGTCTCCATGAAAGACTGACTATGAGGCTGTCACAGATGAGTCTGAGTCTTTTCATTTGCACAACTCTAATAAAACTGGGTGTGTCATTTGCAAAGGTGGAGAACATTATGCTTATTATTTCCATATTTTTAAGGCTTTCCAGGGTACTCCCAATTTCATACAAATTTATTATTTTCCAGTAAACATAGTTTATCAATATAAGACTTTTCCTAGAAATAAACCCACAAAATTAAAAAACAGCTTGACAACAATGGCATCTCTTTTCCAATGGTCAGCATAGCTCTTTCCCTATGTAAGTATATAGCTCTTTCCACATAACCATGGATCACTGTAATGCCAAGTCCACTTACACTTCACTGTGAATATAAAGCCCTCAAAACTCAAAAACTGGATCCAAATAATCCTTCTCTTTGTGCATCCCTTCCTTCTTCCCTTTAGCTCTCATAAATCAATAGTTGACTACTGTATATGAAGACACACATTTAGGAAATTGCTCATAATTGTGTGCTCTTCTGAACTGCAATGTGCTGAATTTACTTCCCAGAGTAATGTATTTTTTAACATGTAAAACTGTGTAGTTTTCTCTCCAGCTTCTTAAGGTATACTTGACAAATAAAAACTGTACATTTTTAAAGTATACAGCATGCATTTTTAATGTACATTCAGAGCCCACTTCCTGGATGACAGCAGGTACCTTGCAAAGATGATGATGAACACGACCTCTAGGAGACAAGCCACAGTCCTGGGTTCATTATAGTGCATCCACTTTTGGTGGCTATTGAGATAAGTTGCAACATAAAAATACGGGAGTTTAGAGCTGCCTGGGGTGTCTAAAGGTAAGTCAACTAAATACCCCTAAAAGCACACAGGCTTGTTTCAGGCACAAAATGCTCCTCTGGAACATAAATGCTGAATTTCCATCAACCATTTTGGGTGTATCACAAGATGCTTTGGCTACAAATACACATTTTTTTTAAAAACTACATTTCACCAATGATTCTTAGGCACATTCATCTTTTAGAACCATTAATTTCTAGCAGTGGTTCTCAACCCTACATGTACATCTGAATCACAAAGAGCTATAAAAATACCCATGCCAATTAGACCAGTGGTTCTAAACCATGGCTGTACTTCAGCATCACTTTGAGGGTTTTCATCAGAATCTCTGGAGTGAGACCCAAGAATCCATGGTTTTTAAAGTTCCCCAGGTAGATCCAGACTGCAGTGAAGACTGTGAACTACTGTTCCATATATTCTGGTTTAATTCACTTGGAGAGAGTCTCAGGCATTAATAACTCTTTGTGGCAATAGCTTTGTTATATATATACATCAGTGTACATACCCCAGATAATGTGTATCCCAGATAAGTTTTTAAATAAAATACACTTGTTTTAAGAATACTTCCTGAGCATCAACAATGGCCAAAACCCAGTGCAAATTTGGGGACACATAAACCAAGAGTCCTATCCTCGTGGAAATGTAATTTGCCAGGAGACAGACATGGTAAGAAGAAAAGACAACCTAAACAGAATGAAACGAGTGCTACAAAGAGGGAGAAGGGATTTTGGTGAAAGGGAGAGGAATTATACATTTTCTCTTACTGGGGAAACAGGAAAGACATAATAAAGACAATGAAATCTAAGCAGTGGCTGAGAAATAAAATTTCAACAGGCACAGAAAGCCTGTCCAAATTAAGACAATATGATGTCAAAAGCACTGAGAACCAAAACTGCAGATTTGGGGAAACAGGTAGCAGTCTGTTGTGAAATTTTGTTGCCCTGCACTAGGTAGGATCTGACTAAGCAAGAAAGGTGCAGAATCCTGGGAAAGGCAGGCTTACATGTGATGCATGGGGCTGTAGGAAGACACTGAAGGTTCTGGAGAAGGACTGTGGGATAAAGGGAACAACACAAACATTAGATTCTTAAGAATTTTTAGTCAAAATCTCTCCAGTTGAACTGTGATGCTCATGGTCTCAGTAACAACTTCACATACCAAAGATCCTATTGGCCACCTGATGCAAAGAACTGACACATTGGAAAAGACCCTGATGCTGGAAATTTATAGTTCAAAAATAGATTCAAAAAATCACTAGTGCCCCTTTTGCTCCCAGTATAATTTATTTGTCTAGGATATTCATTGATAAAGATATTCATAGAAAAGCAGTTCAGAGAGGCTGAAAGGCTGATGAAGGATAAAGCACAGGGCAGGGCTGGAAGAAGTTCCCAGTGATGGCTCTGTAGAACTGTAAGGCACTACATAGCTGTGATTTAGGAGGTGGTTGGGCCACACAAAACTGTCTGCTCTCTTCTACCTCGCTGATGTGAAGGCATCACAGATGATTTTCCAGTTCTGAAATGAGTACATATTTGCTGTCTCCTTTGCTATGGAAGCTAAGTAAACTGACACATGCTAGCTGGATTCCGGCCCTTTTTAAAAGTAGAGCACAGGAAACTTGTGGTTTTTATTTCATGTTCAGCAACCTTTGGAGAAGGCAAAAAAAAAAAAAGAGAAAAATCAGAAGAAGTGGTGTTAGTTAGAGCTATTCAAGTGTGGATTGCCTTAGCAGAAGACACCCCTCTTTTGTGGCAGGAATGCTAAGAGACAGCACAGCTCAGAGACGTGAGCCAGAGGTCCAGCCATCACTAGCACAACTTTGTCTGTGAAGTGAGGGTGTCTGAGCAAACACTGACATCTCAAGTTTAGCAGAAGCAAAAACAAAACTCGGGAAGAGGATGAGCACTAGAAGGTTTCTAACCCACAGAGAAGAGTCTCTTTTTGCAGTGAAAAAACTGAAAAAAATCTCCTGAAGATATGTTAATAGGCAACAACCCTCAATTTAAGATACCACTCTTAGATCTGCTTTCACTTCAGTTAAGTCACTCAGTCGTGTCCGACTCTGCGACCCCATGGACTGTAGTACGCCAGGCTTCCCTGTCTTTCACCAACTCTCAGAGCTCACTCAAATTCATGTCCATTCAGTCAGTGATGCCATCCAACTGTCTTGTCCTCTGTCATCCCCTTCTCCTCTGCTTTAATTATTGCTTAAAATAAAAATAATAGATCTGCTTTAATTATTGCTTAAAATAATATTCCTAGCTTTAAAAGAACCAGTAAGACACTCCTATTCAACATCATATTAGCGATCTTTCCTGGTGCAAAAATGCCAGAAATGAGAAATAACAAGGCATACAGATTGCATGCTATGTGCTAAGTGCTAAGTCACTTCAGCAAGAAAGAAATAATGTTATCTCTGTCCTTGGACAAAATGACTATCTCTGTAAGAAATCCCAAAAGTCTACAAAAAATCTATTACTACTACCAGTGAGCTTATTAGCAAATTGCCGATACGAAGACAACATTAAGGAACAACAGCATGTCCATATAATAGCCATGAAATGGAAAAGTAACATTTTTTTAAAAGTACTATTAACAGTAGCACCAAAAACATTTAATTTAAATCTAGATGAATTTTAAATTTAGATAAAGATCTAAATCTAGCAAGATTCTCTCCAGATTATATGCTGAATAGCACAAAACATTAACAAGAAAAATCAAAGAAGACCTAAATAAATGGAAATATATCAGAAGGCTTAATATTGTTGCTGCTGCTGCTGATGCTGTCACTTCAGTCGTGTCCGACTCTGTGCGACCCCATAGACGGCAACCAACCAGGCTCCCCCGCCCCTGGGATTCCCCAGGCAAAAACACTGGAGTGGGTTGCCACTTCCTTCTCCAATGCATGAAAGTGAAAAGTGAAAGTGAAGTTGCTCAGTCGTGTCCAACTCTTCGCGACCCCATGGACTGCAGCCTACCAGCCTCCTCCGTCCGTGGGATTTTCCAGGCAAGAGTACTGGAGTGGGCTGCCATTGCCTTCTCCGCTTAATATTGCTGTACACACTCAGTTCATAGCTCACTTGGTAAAGAATCTGCCTGCACTGCAGGGGACCTGGTTTCTATTCCTGGGTTGGGAAGGTCCCCTGGAGAAGGAAATGGCAACCCACTCCAGTATTTTTGCCTGGAGAATCCCACAGACAGAGGAGCCTGGCAGGCTACAGTCCATGGGGTCGCAAGAGTCAGACATGACTTAGGAACTAAAGAGAGAAAGAGAGAGAGACTCAATTCAACACTCATCAAAGTATCAGGAAGGTGAGTTTTGTGGTTATGTATTATAAAAAATAATACATAAACTTACCTAAAAAAAAGTAAAGATAATTGTGAGCTGCAATTGTAATGGTTTGAAATGCCAGCTCCTTGTTCTCAAAGTGCGGTTCAGAACCAGCAGCAGCGGCACCATCTAGTAGCCCTGCCCAACCAGAACCTGAATTTTTTTTTTTTTTTTTTTTTTTCCAGAACCTGCATTGTTAACAAGATGCCCTGGGCAGTTCAATCCATGTACACACTAAAGTTTAAGAAGCACTGTGTTCACTTCCACCTTCAGCCCTTCCCCAAACAACTTACCCTCATCCAAAGTCTTTCCCCTTATTTAGCAGCAAAGTGTACATAAAGGAAACAAATTATTTCAAAGATGTGTTTGTTTCTTTGGGAGAGCCCTGTGCACTGGGCCCTAAAGCCATCTCTAAGGTCTGAATAAACTAAAGGAAGTAATTAGCTTGATCAACACCTACTCCTCCAAAGGACCTAAACTCTGAAAGAGTAGCAAATGAACAAGGGAAGATAAACAAAAGAAAACATGTTTTTCTATAATGAAGCTCATTTGTAGAGAAAAGCAGCTAATAACTGTTCAAAGAGAAGAAGAGATTTAACAAAAGCACATGCTGCCAAACGATTTTTTTTTTTTTAATAAAAAGATAAGTCTACTGCCCTCTTTGCTGTTCAGTTTTTAAGATGTCACTCTTCCTTCCCTCCTACCTCGCTGAGTAATTTCCTCTAAGGCAGTTTTTATTTTATCTGTTCTCAAAGCAGAATTGAAACACACACACACACACACACACCCTGTTCTTTTGAGAGTTCCAACACATGGCTATTTCCTGGGTTGAGCCAGGTCTGAGATATTTCTGTAAAATTATTTTCTTTAGGCTTGTGTGTCTATTTTACTTCTGAATCCAGTACCCAGGCCTTTTCTCTTCATGAGTCTCTGAATGACACCTCCCCCTTCAAGGTTCTGTAGAGCCCCTGGCCTCCCATAAAAGGCTCTGTAGACTTTGCTGAGGGTTGGATACGACTGAGCGACTTCATTTTCACTTTTCACTTTCATGCATTGGAGAAGGAAATGGCAACCCACTCCAGTGTTCTTGCCTGGAGAATCCCAGTGACGGGGGAGCTGGTGGGCTGCTGTCTATGGGGTCGCACAGAGTCGGACACAACTGAAGCAACTTAGCAGCAGCAGCAGACTTCATCCAGGTTGAAAATGCTTGTTGACTTTCCTTCAGAAAGTCTCTTTACGAAGCAGCAGAACAGGAGCCTGGCATAATGGATCCTGATCCCTGAGCTTTTTTGACAACATCAGCCAGATGTCTCGGGGCAAGAGGAGACACCATAAAATGAGACCATTCTATAAGGAACACAGGCAGTCTCTGGAAAGCTGAAGAAGAACTTATACCATGAGGGAAGCCAGTGAGAACCATTCAGCCTGGCAACTGCCAGCCTCCTTTGTGGACCCATTCCTGAGACATCCCTGAGCTTTCTGAGCACTGAGTATTAAATAGTCCCATAAGCCATCATCTCAACAACGTCTCTAAGAGAATCTCAATTCTCCACTTCACCAAACAGAGCACTGTTAATGAATGAATTGTTGCTGAGGTACATTTAATAAGAAAGAACTCAAATCTGTGATATTTGATAATGTAAATGAAATATTGTACGGAAACATTCTACGAATCTCTGGTCAGTAAACTCTATCACTTTCACATGTGCTACAGTTGGGACTCCAGGGCTCATGCTGCTGAATGTGAGAGGAGTATTGTTCCCATCCAACATCTCACATTCATGAGCATGCTCTATTTTTTTTAATTATGCTGTTACCAAATCGAACCTCAGCTTTCTCTCACTCTGGAAGTAATTGGCTATGATTCATCTATTTGCACAGGACACCACAAAATGTTTTCTGTGTTTTGCAGGAATTAAGTGCCTGATTTAATCCACGTGTCTTCCTTTGGAGTTTTAATTATTCATTTCTCCATGAGAGCAAAAGGTTGGATGCCTTGGGTTATTTATAGCTTAGGGACTGCGGAAGAACACAGAGAGTAGGAGGAGAGAGGAACCAGAGGAGAAATTCCATTAAAAATAAAATGAACTCAGGCTGAAAGGCAGGAGGACTTGAGATGAGAAAGTCAACAAGTAGGAGGGAAAGGAATCAGTGCACCTGGTGAAGGCAGAAGGAGATGACCTAGAAGGAGAAGCCCAATGACATCAGTGTGAAATGGGGATGGTAATAAGGAGAGGAGGGGAGTAAGCTCCAAGACAAGTATACAAGCAAACCTCATACGGGCAGGGAGAGTGTTTAACGCCCCTTGCACTTCAGTCATTATCTCTCAGCTCAGCCTGCACCTGTCTGCAGAGCCCAGGCGTAAACTGATCAGATCTGTCAGGTAGGTTATGTATGAGAGAGCAAACCTCATCAGCTGATACTGACTGTGGCATCCTCAACCTCCTGGGAGTGCAATGTCACAGCCATACAAGGCACAATTTGGTTTCTGAGTCAAGAGGTGGGATAATGAAGCAATGGCCACACCTCTTTAAAAGTGTTTCTGTCCAGAAATAGAACAGTCTGAATTTCAGGAAACCTGGAGGGTTTGCACTAGCATTCTTGAAATTGGAGAATTTCAAGAAATTCTAAATGTGCAAAACATCTGCCTCAAGAATGATGGGGACCTACATGTTGGTGATGAGAATGATTGGGTAATACCAAAAACTTGTACACATAAATAATAATACAGGGAGACCTATGGGGTGAGGGGGGCACATAATCAGTGTAGACACTGGCATTATGACCAGAAATGCTTTAAACTCAGTATGGTTAAGGGTCCCTCCCTCCACCGTGGTTTCAATGGAACCCATTTTCACATCAAGGTCTCTGGATTCTAGCATGCTTTCCAATTTTCCAATTTGTCTCCCTGAAAACACATGGAAAGCGCAGGTCACTCAGAAATAAAAGTTTCAGACATTTCCAACAGCTGCTGTTATACTAAAGACTGAAACAAAAGTTTACAGATCAGACTCTGCCCAAATTGTTCCCCTCGCCCACTCTATCCCCAGTGCACAGACGGGTCTTCACAGCTGAATATGCTTAAGGCTACAAGCAGCAGCAGGCAGAGGACTCCTGAGAAATAGTCCTCCTGAGAATGTAGCATCTCACAGTCCTCCTGAGAATGTAGCATCTCACATTCATTTAGCTTTCCTCTATTTGGAAGCAACATGACCTTGATTGAGTCCTTAAAATTCTCTGTCTTATTTTTCTATTATATGAATAAAAATGAAAGATCTGGCCTAGAACAGAAAATGTGCATATTTTATAGATAAAAATAACTGCAGCTTCAAGGACCCATAGCCAGGATTACAGGAACTAAAACTTTGATTTTAAGCACAGAGCCAGAGCTTTTTTTTTTTTTTTTAATTGACAGACAGCAACTATATGTCAATTAAAAAAAAAAAAAAAGGCAGAGACATTACTTTACTGACAAAGATCCATCTTGTCAAAGCTATGGTTTTTCCAGTAGTCATGTAAGGATGTGAGAGTTGGACCATAAAGAAATTGATGCTTTTGAACTGCGGTGTTCAAGAAGACTCTTGAGAGTCCCTTGGACTGTAAGGAGATCCAACCAGTCAATCCTAAAGGAAATCAGTCCTAAATATTCATTGGAAGGACTGATGCTGAAGCCCCAATACTTTGGCCACCTGATGTGAAGAACTGATTCATTAGAAAAGACCCTGAGGCTGGGAAAGATTGAAGGCAGGATGAGAAGTGGACGACGGAGGATGAGATGGATGGCATCACCAACTCAATGGACATGAGTTTGAGCAAGCTCCAGGAGCTGGTGATGGACAGGGAAGCCTGGTGTGCTGCAGTCCATGGGGTTGCAAAGAGTCAGACATGACTGAGCTGAACTGATAGTTGCTGTACAATACTAGCTAGATCTTTTATTACATGCAATATGCAAAAAATTTCTCAGGTAGGGAAATTCACTTTAGGTTGGAATGTCAAGTATGGTCACAGATATGGTCATAGATTAATAATAAAATCATGAGATTTGATAGGGACTTGACTGCTAAGCCAGGTTGTTAACATACATGATCTTGCAAGCAGCAAAGAAAGGCAGAGGTTTCTGAGGTAGAGAATGACAATGAAAATGTTTCATGAAAAATGATCCGAATTCCTAGAGTAAGTGATATAATTGACATAAGCAAGAACATGAAGAAAACACTGATTTTGGAAATGACATTGTGAGTCTGACTTGATGCCTACTGAATCTGAAAAAATGAGTAAGTCCTGCAGAGAGAGACTTCTTTTAGGAAATTTGAGATATTGAAAGCAGAGGAAAAGGTCATGCCTAGAAATATCAAGTTAGTAATCATATGATTATATGCTATTATTGAAACTGAGAGAACAGCTAGACTTTTATTTAAGAAATATATCAAAGGATTTGAAATAGATCACAGAAGTAAAGGACTTCCTCTCCTCAACTAAATTGGAAGTCTGATTAGACTGGAAACCAGATCCATGTTCTTATCCTGTTTGTACACTCATTCTGTATGAAACCTTGGTTAACTTATTTGATATTTTTAGTTTCCTAGTCTCTGTAAGGTAGTAGTAGAACCAGATAATACAGAAGAGCCATTTTCAGTCTGGAATTCTCAAATAATTCTATTTTCAAGAACTGTCTTCAGCGATACTGGAAAGAAATTTCCCAAGAAAGAATGGTAAGTCTTGCCAGAAAATGCAATCAAAAGACTTTTTCTGTAGTGACAGTATCAGTAGGAGTGCCCGCTAGTCTTCCAAGCTCTGACTCAATAAAACAGTTAACATTTCTATATCATGTAGTCTCAAGCCAGTAACCATTTCTTCTCAGAGCGTTCAACATCAGATATAAAAAAAAAGATTTTTCCGTAGATGTTATTTCTACCATGCTCTAGATTCTAGAGCTGCAGAAGACAAGTCTGATGCTGGTCTGAGCTTGTCAGTCATTTCTTGATGTTTGGAAGCTTTTGATAGTTACATCCATATTTTTGAAATCCAGTTGTATATCTTTATAATTAATACTGTCCAGAACTCAGTGAGAACCTTCAGTTTATAGACTCAAGTTTTTCTTCAAAGTAAGGAATTTTTTTTCATCATTTTAAAAAATAACTGTCTCTCTACCACTTGTTCTTTCGCAGACCTTCTGAAATGCCTAGTGAGGATCTCAGACTGTCCTCTGGGTCTTCTGGAATTCCTCCTTACTTTCATATTTTTATCTTCTTAGTCTCTACTTTGAAATATTTTTTCTAATTTACCTTCCAAGCCACTTTTTTAATAGCACTTACTCTCTTTCAATTGAACTATTGCATTTTTAATTTAAAGATAATTTTTAAATTGCAATGACTTTTTTACCTGGTAAGAAAATTTTCCTAAATATTCTTAGTAGTCTCATTGTCATTGGTCAGCTTGTATCACCAGTGGTTCAATTTCTTTAGGCAACATTTGTTGCCCTCCTCCCTCCAGCTGCACTACTGTTTCCTCTGACTAATCATGACTTAGACTCTTCCCACACTTCTCCCACCTTCCAGCAATCAAGTCAGTGTCACCCTAGGTAGCAGGAAACTTGCAGCAGTCCCCAGGGGCTGGTGAGGCACTGGTCAGTAACCCTCCATTTTCTATTCCTTCTTCCCGAGGAAGCCTCCACATCCAGACCACCTGAGCTACAAGAGGTGGTTGTCTCCTAGACCTGAGGATTTGAGGATTTCATACCAGTTAACTCCCAGGCAGCTACTCAGGGTCCAGGAAGATCCATCAGGCCTCCCTCCTTACGGATGTCCTTTCGTCTCTCCTGTGCCCATCTCTAACCACTCTTTGCCCCTGGCCTCTCAGTCTCTGTACTTCCTAGAACCTATTTTCTTGGGCTCCAAAATCACTGCATATGGTGACTGCACTCATGAATTAAAAGACTCTTGCTTCTTTTTAGGAAAGCTATGACAAACCTAGACTGCATATTAAGAAGCAGACACATCACTTTGCTGACAAAGGTCTGGACAGTCAAATTCATAGTTTTCCCAGTAGTCATCTACAGATGTGAGAGTTGAACCGTAAAGAAGGCTGAGTGCCAAAGAATTGATGCTTCTGAATTGTGATGCTGGAGAAGACTATCAAACCAGTCAATCTTAAAGGAAATCAACTCTGAATATTCATTGGAAAGACAGATGCTGAAACTGAAGCTCCAATACTTTGGCCACCTGATGTGAAAAGCAAACTCACTAGAAAAGACTCTGATGCTGGAAAGATTGAAGACAAAAAGGAGAAGGGGATGGTAGATAAGATAGTTAGATGGCATCATCAACTCAATGGACATGAATTTGAGCAAACTCCAGGACATGGTGAAGGATAGAGGAGCCTGGTGTGCTACAGTCCATGGGGTTGCAAAGAGTCAGACATGACTTAGCAACTAAACAACAACATCTGGCCCAAAGGTAATAAAGTCCTAAGCTTGCTCCCTATCCAGAAATCCCAGTAAAAGTGGCCTCAATAATACCTCTAGTGTCAATCCCATCTATCTGCTACTTGGCCCATGAGAAGCAGATAATTTGGAATCAAGAGGGACTGACATGAAGGATACACCTTCAGGCTGCATCTTCCCAGAATCCCTTACCACAAATTGTCCCCTGAACTCAAATATTATTCTAGTACAGCTAAAAAGATCAAAGTTCAAGGTTCTAAAGGATATAATGTAGGATGGTTACTCATATTACAGAAAAACTCTACTACACAAAATGTTACATTGAGAGTAGCTGGCACCTCCTTAGAATTACCATAGCCTGATATTTAAAATACAAACAAACAAAAAGAAACTTGTGAGTGCTTGGCTATTTCATCGTCATGCCTAGTGCAGAAAGAGAAGTCCACATAAGATTCCCCTCATCCCTCATCAAGCTGCCCTAGATTGTCTTGATGCTATCATTTTCCTTTCCCTCAAATGGAGGAATTTAACAGATATGGTTTGGTTCAACTTGGATACTAAGCAAGGCCTTAATATCTGGATCCAGTTCTTTCTGCTGCTGCTGCTAAGTCACTTCAGTCGTGTCTGACTCTGTGCGGCCCCATAGCCGGCAACCCACCAGGCTCCTCTGTCTCTGGGATTCTCCAGGCAAGAACACTGGAGTGGGTTGCCATTTCCTTCTCCAATGCATGAAAGTGAAAAGTGAAAGGGAAGTCACTCAGTCGTGTCCGACTCTTAGCGACCCCATGGACTGCAACCTACCAGGCTCCTCCGTCCATGGGATTTTCCAGGCAAGAGTACTAGAGTGTGGTGCCATTGCCTTCTCCAAGTTCTTCCTGAAGTGAAGTGAAGTGAAGTTGCTCAGTCGTGTCTGACTCTTTGCAACCCCATGGACTGTAGCCCACCAGGCTCCTCTGTCCATGGGATTCTCCAGGCAAGAATACTGGAGTGGGTTGAAGACACAGTGGAAGGTGGTTGCTTGAGTCTGATCTCCACATAAGCAGATTCTTTGCTGGGCACTGTGGTAGGGTCAGGGATAAGGGGGTAGCACTGTTTTGGGGGCTATTCACAACTTCAATCATAACTTCTGCCTTGCCTTTTTTCATACCTCTGCCTATAATAATGCTCAGGACACATGCACAACAATGGCCAAGGTAGAAGGAAGCTGATTCTGGGAAGATTTTCCTCCAGTGTCCCCACTGGTTTTCCACTTCTCTGCTGGAGTATTGGAAGATACAAGCACTCTTTCTCAATTCACAGGATGGGCATGTCCAGCTTTTTGCTCCCAGATAGTACAAGATCAGCCAAACTGAAAAAGGAAGAACCTAGAGGTAGATGTCACCGGGAAGTTTTTCTTTCTTGTCCTTCTCCACCACCCCAGGACTCTATGAGCATAAAACACTGACTTTTCCTTCCCTCAAACTTCAAGATCTCCTTTTGCTATGGCTGTGGGCATCCTGGATGACAGTGCCTGAGCAAGACAAGAAACCCAAGGCCAGTTGCCAACCCCACCGTTTGTACTAACTGCCCTGTAGGCACGTAAGTCCTTCCTCCTTCACCCCTACTCTCTGAATCAGGGTAACTATTAGTAACTAAATTTAGAGAAACCTATTTTAGCACCATTGAAAACCAGGTTAATGAGCCAATATGTTAAAAGCAGATTATAAATGTGTTTTCCCACTTTGCCACCACCAACATCCCACCAGATATCAAGGCAGACAACAGGTACCTCACATCTCCTGCTGTGACAGATTTTTACCCAGATTTTGAACATGTTTAAGGGATTGAGTTAACTCCCTTCATATTACAAGGCATGAAAGAAGGTATTTTTCTGGAGTGGAATTTTAGGAGTTTATGATCTACCAAGGAATAGAACTACCCTCAAATAGATGGGGTCCACTTGCTACAGGCTGGGTACTGAAGATTAAACAATGAACAAGGTGGATAGTGGATACTCAAAACTGTGTATTCATCCCTGTATTCACTTCTTCATGAAATGTTTTTTGAGTGCCTATTACAGCTTCTTAGGTGGTTCAGTGGTAAAGAATATACCTGCAAATGTAGGAGATGCAAGAGATGGGGTTTCAATCCCTGGGTCGGGAAGATACCCTGGAGAAGGAAATGGCAACCCACTCCAGTATTCTGGCCTGGACAATCCCAGGGACAGAGGAATCTGACAGGTACATGGTTCCATGGGGTCCCTGGGATCACAAAGCCCATTGGGTCACAAGGAGTCAGATGCAACTGAGTGACTGAACAAAGAACAATGTAAGCTAGGGAAAGGGCCTGTCAGCTTTACTTTTCTCATTCTAGAACCTAAAGGGCTCAACGACAGTTTAGGCTTTAATAGTTTTAGACTATTCTGTGGTCAAACTGGCATAGTACGTAGTGTGTGCGTGCTCAGGCATGCTGTTGGCAACCCAATGGACTGCAGCACTCCAGGCTCCTCTACCCTCCACCATCTCCACCAGAATTTGCTCAGATTCATGTCCATTGAATTGGTGATGCTATCTAACCATCCCATCCTTAGCATCTCATGCCTTACATTAGGGGAAAACAAAATTATCAGAGGNTTTAGGCTTTAATAGTTTTAGACTATTCTGTGGTCAAACTGGCATAGTACGTAGTGTGTGCGTGCTCAGGCATGCTGTTGGCAACCCAATGGACTGCAGCACTCCAGGCTCCTCTACCCTCCACCATCTCCACCAGAATTTGCTCAGATTCATGTCCATTGAATTGGTGATGCTATCTAACCATCCCATCCTTAGCATCTCATGCCTTACATTAGGGGAAAACAAAATTATCAGAGGATGAAAAATGCTATGCAGATAATTATAAAAGCATCATGTCCTAAAGAGAGACTACATGATTACTTTAGAATGCCTGTCAGGGAAGCCTGTGATCTAAGTGATACAACAGAGGCAGTTACATGAGAATAAGCAGCAAAAGTATTTCATACACAGAACAGCATTTCAAACAGAGAAAAGAGTGAATGCCCAAGGTATAAGGTAGGGAAAAGCTTGGTATGTCTGAGGACAAACAAGGAAGACTGTTCTCTATGACCCAGAAATCTCATCTGAGGTGTTTGAAATCCAAGGTGTAGAAGATAGCTTTGCATGCAAACATACATGGATAGCACCCAAATAGGTCACAACATCCAGCAGCTAGGGCAAGACCAAGTATGGAACTCAGCAGTGAAAAGGAATGAACTTATAAGAACATGGATAAATCTTAGGAACACTGTGTTTAGTGAGCAAGTCTCATGCAACAAGATAGTACATGATGAATTTCCATTTATATGGTCAACTCCATTTCAATATATGCTGAGCAATTAGGCAGAAATGCACTGATGTCATCAGCTTACTTCCCTACCGTCTCCCATCTCTTCCCTCTACCTGCTTGTGGGATCTTTGTTCCCTGAGCCCTCAGCAGTGAAACCACGAATTCTAACAACTGGACTGCCAAGGAATTTCCTATCAATATTTTATTTATTTATTTACTCATTTATTTACTTATCTATTTAGCCACGCTATTTAGACAGGTATGCCAGATCTTAATTCTCCTAGCAGGGATCAAACCTGTGCCCACTGAAGTGGACGCATAGTGGATTCTTGACCACTGGACTGCCAGGGAAGTTCCTCCACTTTACTTTGAAATGCACCAAAATATATGTTTGATTAATAGGCAGAAGAATTGGATAATGCAATTAGGCTAATTTTTTATTGTTTTTAATTGGTGGAAAATTGCTTTACAATTTTGTGTTGGTTTCTACTGTTAAACAACGTGAATCAGTGATAATTATACACATGTCCCTTCCCTCCTGAACCTCCCTCCCTTCCCCCAATCCCATCCCTCTAGGTCATCACAGAACGCCAGGCTGGGCTCCCTCTGTGTGTGTGTGTGTGTGTGTGTGTGTGTTTTGAGTGACAAATCAGTTTATTTATGGTAGGCTTCTTTTCCCTGCATAGTAACATTTACTATTAGAATGTTCCCTAAAGACTCCCTGTGTTTTACAGCAACTTCCCACTATCTATCTATTTAACACATGATATAAACTAAAATTTTTAACAGTAGAATCTAACTAGTGGGTACTTAGGTATTTACTCTAAAATTCTTTCAACTTTTCTGATATTAAAATTTTTTTACAATAAAAGCTTGGGAAAGACAAGAAGATGGCCTGTGTAGCTAGAGTACCCTAATGTGATGGAGGCAACTATTAATCAAATCATTCATACAAGTATAAGTTTCACCAATGTGGTTTTTGGTTGAATGATACTTCTTTCCCTTTATTCAAATGGTGTCATGGTTTCTAGTTAGTAAACAGTAAATTCTCTAGCCACACATCATTTCCTCAATGCAGATTGATACAGCAACAATATTCAGTGAATACTCACTATGCTGAAGCAAATAGGGCACTATGCTGAAGCAAATAAGGCAGAAGTATGATCTATTTAGTCCACACAAGAAACCTGTAGATATAGTTGACGCAATTGGAGCAACTCGTATGAAATAATCAGAAAACAAGTTAAGGAAGATAAAAAGATAATGCTATCATAAAAAATGGGATCTAGGGATTTCCTGCTTTCCAGTGTGGGTGTGGGTTTTATCCCTTGAGAGGGAACTAAGATCCCCCTGGTGGCCCCCCCCAAAAAAAAAAGAAAAAAAAAGAACCAAAACATAGAATAGAAATAATATTGTAACAAATTCAATAGAGACTTTTTAAATGGTCCACATCAAAAAAAAAAACAAGAGTTCTTTAAAAACTCTTTTTTAAATAAAGCAGCTGGCAAGAGGAGGGCATCTAAGTGGATCCAGAAAGAAAGATGATGAATTGGATTCAGCTGTAGAGCACAGACAATCAGCAGAAGAAAGGCAGTCACAATGTGATGTTTATTAGGTAGCCACTGTGCTTGAAGCATAGTGTGCATGCTGCGCTAAGTTGCTTTAACTGTGTCTCACTCTTTGTGACCCCATGGACTGCAGCCCACCAGGCTCCTCTGTCCATGGGGATTCTCTAGGCAAGAATACTGGAGTGGGTGCCATGCCCTCCTCCAGGGAATCTTCCAAATCTAGGAATCAAACATGCATATCTTATGTCTCCTGCATTGGCAGACACGTTCTTTACTGCTAGCATCACCTGGCAAGTCCAAGGCATTGGATCCCTGGGTCCATTGGGTTGCAAAGGGTCAGACACAACTGTATCAACTTAGCACACACACTATCCATATTTACTTTATCCTCAAGTGCTACAAGTAAAACAGGGTGGTTTAGAGAGAGGAAGTCAATAAATAAGATAAATAAATAAAATGCCCAGTTTAATAGTAGTGATAAGATCTAAGACAAAGAACAGAGAAAGAGGATGTGAGTTATTGAGCAGGTGACATTTTAGATAAGGCAAACATTGAGAAGGGAATTCTTTCTTTAATCTTTTATTTATTTGTCTTCTTCAGGTCTTAGTTGCAGCATGCAGAATCTTTTGTTTTCACACTTGGGCTTCTCTCTAGTTCTGGCTCGTGGGTTCAGTAGTTACCGCACACGGGCTTAGTTGCCACACATCATGTGGGATCCTAATTCCCCAACCAGGGATTGAACCCACATCTCCAGCAATGAAAGGCAGATTCTTAACTATTGGACTATCAAGGAAGTCTGAGAAGGGAATTTTTGAGTGAAAACATAAAAGAGCTGATGATTAGAGTTTGGGAAGGAAGAACATTCTAGGCNATCCTAATTCCCCAACCAGGGATTGAACCCACATCTCCAGCAATGAAAGGCAGATTCTTAACTATTGGACTATCAAGGAAGTCTGAGAAGGGAATTTTTGAGTGAAAACATAAAAGAGCTGATGATTAGAGTTTGGGAAGGAAGAACATTCTAGGCAGACAGAACAAATGTTGGAAAAGTGGGGAAGACATTATAATCTCACTTAATCCCACAGTCATAAACTATTATAATCTATATTCTATAATAATCCACATTTGACAGGTGAGAAAACGAAAGCACAGAAATGTTAAGATACACTCAATCTACTCAAAACAAACCCTCAGTAGAAATAGTTGTGACCATGTACCATGCTCTAATGTACAATTAAAGTCTCTGTTCTTCGCTTTGTAGATGCAAGTGTTACACGGAGAAAAAAAGTCTAAGTTTCCAAATATTATAACCTGATCAAGAAAGCAAAGCAAATTCAATGAAATTCTGATACCAAAAGATTTATTTTGCTGGTTTGAGAGCAAGACAGTTAACTAAGTCAACCAAAAGATTACTCAATTTGAATAGATGAAAATGTTGATTCGTTTTGATTCACAAGAACTAGAATAAGACACTTTCATAAAGGAGCAGAGAGGGGAATCTTATCAAAGTATGGTGAATAGATACTGTCAGCAATGTGGTTGTTTTAATCAACAGACCACAGACAACAAATATGACGAAATCAGAAACTCCAAGCCCGCTGGCCTAGACCATAGGAAATACCTAGTGCCCTGTAGTTCTCAGTATTTAGAAAAAACTCCATCCATGCTTTGA
>SJYV01015631.1:0-17313 GCA_006410875.1 Neotragus pygmaeus | reverse complement strand
CTCACCTCACCTCTCCACTTTTAATTTAAAAAGATGTATTTAAGTTAAATACATGCAGTTTTTGATTTAAAATTGTGAGTTACATTAAATATCATACTGTCTTGGTTTAAGTTGCTTTTTATTATTTAATCATTGGTATCAATATGAGTATATTTAAGTGATGCATGTCTACAAAAATATATGTTATTGGGTAGAAAAGTTATTATGATAATATAATATTTTTTTGTAATTTCATTTCAGCACTTTGAGAGTTAATATTATTTCTCAGGTTTTTTCTAATCTGTAAATTCAAATGTGTTATGTTAGTGCAGAAACTG
Organism: Neotragus pygmaeus; assembly: GCA_006410875.1. Classification (NCBI taxonomy): domain Eukaryota; kingdom Metazoa; phylum Chordata; class Mammalia; order Artiodactyla; family Bovidae; genus Neotragus; species Neotragus pygmaeus. The sequence continues at coordinate 16,996 of SJYV01015631.1, read as the reverse complement.
ACATATAAGGTTTTCAATGTGACTAGCATTTTTGAAAAACAATTGGAAGGGAATAAATAAAAGTGAAATCTATACTGCTTTAATTAATAGATATTTTAGAATAACATGAATATTTTGAGAATAATGTCTAGAACATGGCTTCATTCAAGAAGAGTTCAATTAATACACATACACAGATATTCTGAAGATATTTTTAATCCTATTAATTTTCTTTTACCAAATCTAGTAATTTTGTGTAATCTTCAGCAGCTAATAGCTCAAGAGTGTCATTCTTCTTTCTGAACTGCTACAAAACCTTTCTCCTAGTGTTCATTGATGCTATTTTAATCTTCATCTTGGTGCTAATATATTATATCCATATTGAATCTGACTCTTTTCTGCTATCTTTAGGTCATGATAATGAGGAGAACCCTATTTGGCTCTAGTGAAGGAGTAAGTTCAGTTCAGTTGCTCACTAGTGTCCGAATCTTTGTGACCCCATGAATCGCAGCACGCCAGGCCTCCCTGTCCATCACCAACTCCCGGAGNTTGTCATTTTAATCCCTGTTCTTCCACCTGCCACCCTGACACAAATACTCCTGGAGAAACAGAGTGTGTGGCAGCGTCTTCGCTCTGCTGGTAGAATCCCCTCTTGGTACAGAGGTGCCTCACTGGAGGGTCACGGCCCAGCTCCGCAGGAAAACGTAACTGCTCTGCACGGAGCCCGGCCAGGCGAGGCCATGAGCCCCCTGTACAGGTCAGGACAGACTCTGTCTCATCACAACGTTTCCCCTACATCCTGCGAGCATCCTGTTTAGCTTTTTAGTGTCCAGAACAAGTGAGTCAGTTGATGTAAAACAACTTGAAGACTTGAAGCTCCAAGTTGAGAATAATTATGTAAGGAAACCTCTTCCCTATCTCAAGGAGAGCACGTTTGCTTCTCAAGAACATGTGGGCTTTCATTAGACACATTTCCTCTAGGAATCGCTGGGATCACGGCTCTGGCCAGAGAAGAGGGTGATGCCCGCGAGGCCTCCCAGTGGGAGGTGCCACCTGCCGCCCCTCCTCCTTCCTGCTCTGAGACCAGCAGGGCCGAGAGTCCGAAGGGTTCCACAGGAATGGGGCTCCCATTTTCTCCCATGCTTGTCACCCTGGGGCCACTGTCACCAGCTCGTTTCCCAGTGTTTCCCTCAGCCCTGCTGTCGCTTGTCCCCTGGCTCAGCTTCTGACAAGCTGTTTCCCATATGATTTGTGCTGCAAAGCCATTACCTAGGGTACAGCGCGTGTACAGTTACACGTGAGGAAGGCCTAAGCGCCCCAAGCCCTTGCCTCAGAGCCCCGGGAGAAGGGCGTGAATTGCACCCGTGAGCCCGCACCTCCAGGCAGCCTCTGTCTTTCTCTGACTCAGGTTCTTCATGATGCTCTTGGTCATCTGTGTGCCAGGTGAGGGGCCTCCCCTCTGGGAAGTGAAGTGACACCTTAATAACAGCCCCAGGAATGGCCAGGATGAGAGCAGCAAGGCACAGACGGAAGTCGAAGCCGGGCTTGAGGCACAATGGAGGGAAGAGTAAGGGGCCGTGATCACCCCCACATGACACAGAGGAACCTGGAGAGCCACTTAATGACGGTCGTAAAAGCTGGGGAGGAGTGTGGCCGGCGGACTCCGCCTCCAGAGGACAAGGAGCCGCGCGTGGTAGGGGCTTGAGCTCCGCAAGGATTTCCCCAGAGGGGCAGCATGGAGTGGCTCAGGGCAGCCACATAGGGAGGCTTCTGTTTGGAGGTGATGACAAGCCATGGGCCGAGTCACGGCTGGCTTGGACCTCTCGGGGTGGGTGCTGTCAGCAGGCGAGCCTGGTGAGCATGGCAGTGATGGAAGGGCTCACGCCATCCCAGATTAGGGCCCTTCAGGGGCTGCAGGTCACCCGTGACACACACCAGACGTGCACGGAAAGGATATCACACCCAGGCACCACGCCTGCCAGCACCACTCTGTCCAGACCAGACACAGGGCTCCGAAGTCTCCTGAGTGAATTCAGGTACGAACATTGCACCCTGAGAAATGGTTTAAATAATGAATGGAGATGGTCCTTTTCAAGATAGCCTATTAAAACTACACACATTTTAACCTTAATGACCAGGGGTGATAGACGTGTTGGTATACATAAGATAGATGTAAAACTGTAAAAATGCCATAAATTCCCAGAGTACCTTATGATCTTCTCAGTTTCACAAATACACTTAATTTAGTTCACATGTAGTGAATTCAGGGAAAAGTTTAAGTTTATATCAGCCTTCAAGGGTTTAAATGAGCATTGGCTCCTATAAATACAGATTGGTTGGCTTAACTACATCCAGCTGTGGCAGAATGAAAATAGACCAGAAATATGAACAAGTGTTTGTTTTGGAAAGTACTGGTTTTGTGAGAAACTTCTTAGAGCTAGTTAAAGCTGGATTATTGATGAATATTTGTATACTTATAATGCTTTCAGTTACCACTATTAGTTGTCTGGTAATGAAACAAATTTCATTAAAGTATTTTTAATACACAGAAATATATACACCTTTGTGGTTGTTCAGTCACTAAGTCATATCTGACTTCTTGTGACCCCATGAACTGCAACATGCCAGGCTTCCCTGTCCTTCACTATCTCCTGGAGTTTGCTCAAACTCATCTCCATTGAGTCAGTGATGTTATCTAAGCATCTTATCCTCTGCCAGCCCCTTCTCCTCCTGCCCCCAATCTTTCCCAGCATCAGTATCTTTTCTAATGAGTTGGCTCTTCACGTCAGGTGGCCAAAAGTACTGGAGCCTCAGCTTCAGCATCAATCCTTCCAATGAATATTCAGGGTTGATTTCCTTTAGGACTGACTGGTTTGATCTCCTTGCAGTCCAAGTTACTCTCAACAGTCTTCTCCAACACCGCAGTTTGAAAGCACCGGTTCTTTGGCACTCAGTCTTCTTTACAGTCGAGCTCTCACATCCATATATGATTACCAGAAAAAACATAGCTTTGGCTATACGGACTTTCATTAGCAAAATGATCTCTCTGCTTTTTAATATGCTTTCTAGGTTTGTCATAGCTTTTCTTCCAAGGAGCAAGCATCTTTTAATTTTGTGGTACATCTTTAAAGTGTATCAACTGGAAAAATTGTATAGGTATTGTGTTGCTTCTGAAGCTCTGAAAGTGACCTTCATGTCACAGTAAAAAAAGATGAGAGCAGAAATGTCCCTGAGTATGAGACGCAACTTGGCAGGTTGACTTCTTACAACTGGAGTGATTATAACCTGCGCACTTGAGAGAAGAGAAGGGCCTTCCTGGGTTGGGAGTCAGTCAGAGGGAGAGCCTGTAGCTTGGGAGAAGGACTTGGGCACTGCTGATCCAGATGGTCACTGGTGAGCCCATCTCTAAGTTTAAAGGGTCAGTGTTGAGAACAACCAGGCCTCCAAGGTCACTTCTGTGAGCTGCCTACTCCAAATGGAGACCAGAGAATTTCAGGGGAGTGGCCTTGTTGTCTCCATGTGCTGAGTCTGTGGCCTGGCGGGAAAGGACTAAAAGAAAACACAAGCATGTAATCCCATTTTCTCCATCCTTTACAAAAAGAAACAGTCTCACCAAGAAATACTTTCTAATCTACCCCAACTGCAAAAGGGACCACTAATGAGGCTGGATCAAGTGTGTGAAGATCACGCTGAAACACCCAGCACTCTAATCCCTTCCCTTCTGACGCACCTTCTTAATCCCTAGGGGACGCGGCCCTACTTGTGTGCAGAATAAAACTGGGCTCAAGGTGAGACTTGTTGCCGACAGGCAATGGAATGTTAGGAATACATTTTTTTTGTCAGCAATAGCTTGGGAAGGAAAAGCCATAACGAAGTTATTTTCATGTCTTAAAATATGTTTGTCTTTCTTGCGTATGATAGTAGCTTATTAAACCCCTCCCCATGCCATCGCTATAACAGAATTCTAAAATGTTTTGAAAACATTCCTTGGAGCCACACAACAATAATTAACTGCCTAGCAAGTGCTGAGCAGCAAGCCGCCGATAGTAGCACAGCCTAATGTCGACCGAGCGCAATTAATCACGGGACCACCATCACACCCCGGGTTTACACTTGGCAATCACAAAGCACTGTCATGGCCCTGCTGGTCCTTTAAGATGTATGTGCTAAGTGCATATCCCCCTGCAAGCAGCTCAGGAGAAGCAGGAGGAAGGCTCTGAAAACTCGGTCTCCTGGTGGTGTTTACTCACTTGCCATTAGGTGCGGCTCACCGGCTCTCTGAGGATGCAATGTCCTGGGGAATCCCCAGTGCCTCTGTCTTCCATGGACATGCAGCAGGCCTGGCCTGGTCACAGCGGGACCACCCAGAGCACACACTCGACAGGGTCTCCCAGGCCAGAGCCCTGCAGATGGAAGTGAAGTGAAAGTGAAAGGTGCTCAGTCAGGCCCGACTCTTCTCGGCCCCCTGGATTGTAGTCCACCAGGCTCCTCTGTCCATGGGGTTCTCCAGGCAAGAATCCTGGAGTGGGTTGCTGTGCCATCCTCCAGGGGATCTTCCCCACCCAGCAGCTGACTCAGGAACACAATGGGTCTGCCCAGTGTTGCCAGGGAGTCCTGACAAGGCCGTCCAGCAGTAGAAGGACTTGCTCCTCAAACGTGAAGTTCCCACAGCATGCGGTTTTATACTTTGGCATCAGGTCTGTGCAAAGACAGAGATTTAAGTGTCAAGTCAGACTGGTGTGTTACACTGGGCTCTGCTCTTTAACCTCCAACAGATGTAAGAAAGCAGAAGATAGCCCAAAAAAAAAAAAAAAAAAAGGACAGAGAGGCAATCAAGAGAAAGAACTGGCAGGCACTTCTGTCCTTCACTTTCAGGCAGGCAGCCCTGAATGTGTAGCCCAGCCCCACTCTCCAAATGGAACCATGTACCTCCTGGTCTCCAGGGTCCTTTCAGGGCTTGGGTTCTGTGATGCAATCTCCCAGGACTCTAATCTGCAGTGACTGGGGCTAGAAAAGCAAGCTCCGAATCAATAAATCAATCTAAAGCTCGTCAGCCCCTTCTTGTTCACGTCGCTGTTAAAATGTATGCACTCACCTGAGTCCTTGAGGAGCTAGCAGTTTATTGAGAGTCATCTGCAGGGCACGGGGGGAGCCCAGGAAGACCCAAGCAGCCAGGCCCAACAAGCACGCACGCAGACGGGACACACAGATGGGACACGGGACTGGAGCCTGGGGTGGAAGGAGGACCCATTAGTCAGGTAAGGAGAGAGTAGTGGGGCGGGCCGGGGAGGAGGCCCGTGGTGGGTTTTGATGAGTGAGAACACAGGCAGAAAATCAGGGCAGACACTTGAATCTGGTTACACAAAATACAGAATTGGCCAAGCTCAGAATATGTAGGCTACTTCAGGAATGACTCTCGATCAGTCATAGGAAAGACAGACATCTGGGGTGACTACAGCTACCCCCACCTTACCTATGGCCCCAGCAAATCATTTCCATTGTTCTTCCTTGTTGAGCCCAGGTATGGCCTCAAAATACCACGGAAGACAGGCAGTGGCTGTGAGTTCTGAGCTGAAGTCTGTCCTCTGTAGATAAGGCTGCAAATTCTTGTCCCCAGAGCCATCTCCACATGGCGACAGAGGAGAGGTGTCTCTTCTCCCAGGTAGCAGAGGAGGTCAGGCAGTGAAGGGTCAAGACAGGCTGAAGACGAAGGCCAGGTGCAGAGTCTGGTTGGAAGTCCAGTCCAGACCAGCACCCACAATGAGAGAAAGAGCAGGAAAGAGGCAGACAAGACTGAGGAGTTGACTTTCCGTGGACGGGGCAGGGAGCAACCAGCCAACTTAGCGGGGTGAGGAGTTAGGCAGCAGGTGTCCAGAGAGGAAACACGGTGGACAGAGGTCGAGACCTTTGGCCTGGGCCGTCGGAGCCCCAGGGTCTGAAGGCCATCACTCAAAATTGAATCTGTTGCCTGCAATACTTCTCCATCCCGGGTCCTACCATCAGCCTAGTCTTGCTAAATGCCAACTTGATAATGCTCCGAAACCCTCACCCACTCCCGATTCCTAAAGACCATAAACTTAGACTTGTCAGAACACAAACCCAGCCCCAAGTCCTGTTTCCTTACTGAGGCCTGACCGTGCTGCCCCTGGTCCCACCAACCCAACCAACGGTCAGCAGTCCAGACCATGGTCCCCATAATCTCATCCGTACTGGCCTCAGTCCCAGACAGCTTACTCGCCTGCAAGAGGCCTTATAGCCTAGGCCCTGGTTACCATGGAGAAGGCTGCTCTCCCTCAAATGAGGGTAAGAGGTGAACAAGGCCCCAGCCTAACACTCAGCCCAGGACCCGGACTTGAGTCAGCACAAATTCCTTGTCATGTCACAGAAAACAGGCTGTAAGCCCCTGGTCTCTTGGGACCAGGTCTCAGGATTCATTAATTCTGAATAACTTATAGAAGCGTTTTGCCAATTCCAAACAGACAGATAAATTCACATTTTCCCAGAGAACTCAAAAAAATAATCTGTAGGTGAGACAACAATAAAGGTGAAAGTGCTAGGAACCCCTCTATGTGTACACTTTAAAAATCTATTTTTAATGAATTATACTTGTGTTTTTAATTCACTTGCCTCTCCTTAAATAAATATAGCATGACATCATCTGTCATTTCAGCTTTTTTTCTTTCAAGTCAAGTAGGATCTCAAGTGCTTACAAAAGCTGTCCTCTCTTTCCAGCTTACTTCCTTTTAAAGTACTTTTTTCCCTTCAAAGACTCTGAGGATGAAATTAGAAGTCACTTTGCTCCTGCATTTTGGTAATGAATAATTATGCTGTCATGCAGTGTATAACTATTAATTACACGACTGCCTTTTCATTTCAAGGAGTTATTTAATAATTTTTTAATAAAGAGTTACATATGTCAGTCTCTAAAAAACATATCAATCAATGTTATTTTTCAAGGTAGAGAATTGTCATAACCACATGAAGCTTCACTGGGTTTGTGATTATAGTCTTCACCGTTTGTATGCTTTGCTGCTCTGAGAACTGTCAGCTGAGCCTGGAAAAACACCAGCTCCCAGACTGCCCTGGGCCTGTGTTTCAAGGTGGCGGGACAGGACAGCTCATGACTGAAATCAACTGTTGAAAAGCCACACTGCAGAAAAAGCTAACGGTGCCTCTGGTTCCACGAGAAATTCTGGAGAGAATCACAGTCTTTAATGGTTTAAAATGGAGGCCGTCGGGGTTCTTACCAGTTTCCGGGCAGATCATCTCACCTTGTTGTCCGTCACCATCCTGCATAGGACAAGGTGAACAGCAGCGTCAACCCCTGGGCTGTGTGAGGGTTAAATGCCACATTCACCTACTGGGCTCTGTGAGCATTAGGGAGGGCAGGGCCAGGCATCATCCTTACGCTGGAGAGTCTATTGTCAAGGGAACTTCCGCCTTCCCGGGACGCAGGGTCCATGCACCAAGCAGGAAACACTCCTGTAAAATCACACATTATCTACTCTCAGGGAAGAGCAAAACCAGGCAGACTCAGAGTCCCAGGGGAGGCCAGCATCCAGGCACCAGCTCCACTCATGGAGAAGGCAGGGACAGGGGGTGGGCATTATCTGGGCCAAGACAGAGCTCTCGCTAGTGGCAAAAACACGGGCTCAAGTGGGCTTTGTGAAATCTGGTTCTATTGCCAAAATATTCTCTCAAATGCACTGTTTATATTCATGTGGAAGTGAAATGGAGGAAGTGGCATTCCAGCAGTAGACTAGACTGCATTTGCCTCTTTGGGAAATTTCAATTAAATAGAACAAGACAGTATGAAGTGGTTTGCTTCTAGCTTCTTTCCCTCAGTGCAGTTTTGAGACTCACCCCCGTTGTAGCATGTATTTTGTTATCTGCCTGGTGTTTCATGAGGTAGATAGATGGTCCACCCTTGTTTATCCCTCACTACTGATGGACCCATGTGCTAACACCAACTCCCATCTGCAAAAATAACGCAGTGTATATTCCCTTTGGCGCCTGTATGTGGCCCTACTGTTTTGTTCCTCTGGCAGACCACTGGGTGTGGAATTACTATGCCATATGGCAAATGTATGGATTCAAGAGATTAAGGTTACTGTTTGCATGGTATGTATTTTTTCCATTCTTTTTACTTTTAACTTATTTGAATCTATCTTGTGTGTCTTGTACACAGCTTATAGTTAAATCCTTTTTGTCTAATCTTATGAACTCTGCCATTTTTATTTGAGTGTTTAGACCATTTATATATAATGTAATCATTGATATGGCCAGATTTACACTTGCCATTTTGCAGTCTTTTTCCCATTTGTCTCCTGCCTTTATTTCCCAAATCCCTCTCTGAATGACTGAGTGTGCTACTTTACTTCCTTTGTTGACTATTTCACATCCTCAGTTGCTCCAAATGAAATTACCCACTGACTGCAGCCAGAGGCTATGGTCTTCACAGCTTGTCCTGGCCCTGGTAGAATCGCCACCCTGCAGGGAGGGACAGCATGTTCAGGGTTATAGCAGCTTCCTGGGGAAAGGATTTGTTGACCTTTTCAACTGGCCATTGCTAGAAGTCCTGCCTGCAATTGATTTTTAGGGATTTTAGTTTTTATTGTTGTTGAGCCTGCTGCAATGTTTTCTCTACTAAAACAGTGCCTTTATCCTATTTCTTTAATTCATGGAATTGCTGTCCGTCACCAAGACACAGATTTTAACTGTCTCAGCCCTGGTAGGTGGCCTTTCTTAAAACTTAGTGACACTGACACCTGGAAAAAATGACTCATTGGAGTAAAAATTACTTCTAGAAATGATGACAAAATTTTCAGTTGACGATATCAACATTTCCTATAAGTATATGGGTTTTCAGAAATTTCTCTTTAGTTTGTTACTTTTAGAGTCCATTGAACAAATGTTATATTTTTTTTAGTTCTTGAATGGCAGTAAAGGGGTGAGAGTAATGATGGTTGGTTTTTTAAGTAAAGCTACAGTCTTAAAAACGTAAATGAGAAAAAATACATAAGCCCACTTTTCTTCAAATTTACAGAGAAATTATATGACTGACCTATAGGACACGTTCTAGAAGGAAAACTAGAACTTAGGTGCCCCAGTGTGGGCAAGCCATAGATGGCATCCTCGTGGGTGTAAATATGGCCATTTGATGGGGAGGGGGAGTCTCAGAGCTTCGAGGAACATGAGGGGCCACAGACAGGAGCCCTCCCTTCAGAGAATCTGCACCAGGGGTTGGTTCTCCCCCAGGGAGGGGAGCCCCGCCCTCCACTGCCTCTGATGTAGCCTTGCCTGTGGGCAGCTGCATCCAGAGGTGAGACCAGCTGAGGTCAAGCTGCCGGGAGGCGGAGCGGAGCTGGACAGGCAGGCAGGGAGCGCACCCTGCTCGTTCCTTTTGACCCCCGTTTGTCGGCTTTCTTTTCCTGAAAGAAACGCCCAGGTTCCCGACACAGGAGCAGCACTAGGGCCCGCCAGCAGAGGTTACTCTGAGGGCGGCTCCACTACTGAAAGTTAGTGGCCGTCAGTGCCTGTCAATGGCCGCAAGACCCTGGGGACACATGTAATTAATGAGCACACCCGTGGCCGCCACCCTCCTCACATCAGAGCACAGACTGTGATCCCCACTCCACCACCAACCTTCCAAAGCCAGTTCCACCAGCCCCAACCCGCCAAAGTCTTCACTCCTGCAAAACCTTGCCGGCCAGTCACCACATCATGGGACATAGAGTGCTGGTGAATTCGATGTGCCCCTCAGGAGGCCTGCCCATGGCTGGGAGCCCTGGGGTCAGTGGCCTCTCTGCCCAAGGCTCAAGGCCGGAGGAAGTGGGCATGCCCGTGCAGTTCCCTTCACCTCCTGTTGAAGGAACCGTGGCATCTTCACTGGCAGAGGGACACCTCTGGTTACTCACAGCTCCAGTGGCCATGCCCAGAGCTGTGGTTTTGGGGAAAGACCCTTTCAGTGAGAGGGCCATGCCCACCTCTCCCTGCCTGCCTCAGGGACCACAGAGCCTCCACCCCTTTCTGCTTCCAAGACAAGTGCTAGCGGGCCATGGAAGTGAGTGCTTCCAGGTCATGGAAGTGAGTGCTTCCAGGTCATGAGGCTTATGTGGTTGAGGCTGAGCTCACACAGCATTTCCTTCCAGGGGAACGGTTTCCTGGGTAGCCATCAATGCTGGACAGGCCTCACAGGGCAGGAAGGAGGCCATGCCATCGTGTCCACTGTGGGACACAGGGCAGCCCCCGAGAGCAGGGGAGCCCCCAGCCATGCTCATGTCCTGAGCTCTACTGCACCATTTCACATTCCAGCTTCACACCATCCCATAATTATTAAAAAAATAAAATATTAGGCCTCAGGAGAAGAGTACTGTTTTGCTGCTTGTGGCAGCAGCTTGCCACTAACCTGTCTCAGTAGAAGACTTAAAGGCACCCCAATGCAAGGCTGCCAGTGGAGGAAACAAGCTCATGGACCCCAGAGGTCTGCTTGTTGCCCAACTGAGAGGAAAAGGGTATTTTATAAAATTCTTCCAAGAAGTCCTGAGGTAGACACATTTTCTTCCTGCTGAAACACATTGAAGGAACCTGCTCTCCTGTCCTCCTGATGAGAACTGGACAACAAAAGCCCAGTGGATTTTCCCTCATTGTAAACCCTCATAGCAACACTGGGTTTCCCAGGTGGCTCAGTGGTAAAAAACCTGCCTGCTAAAGTAGGACACAAAAGAGACACAGGTTCAGTCCCCGGGTCGGGAAGACCCCTAGAGGAGGGCATGGTAACCCACTCCAGTGTTCTTGCCTGGAGAATCCCATGGACAGAGGAACCTGGCAAGCTACACTCCATGGTGTCGAAAAGAGTCGGACACAACTGGAGCGACTTAGCATGCACACACGCAGGCACATGGCAACACTGGGTTTTATTAACTTTCACACATTGATCCATCATTTAAGAAAATAAAACCATTGCTTTTTTGGTATTTTCTAATGTTCCACTTAAAGCCACGGCTGATGTACTAAATGCACTTGCTTTGCCTGGCTTTAAAAGTGTCTAGGAGAAGACAGTTGTCTAATGATAAAATGTTATTTATTTGCTTTCAAGGCTGCCATGAAGCCCCATTTTTATATTCTGATAATACACTATAATCAATATTTTTTTACTTTACTTGTCCTAGAACAATAGTTTTGCCTTTTACCATTTTAAGTTGATGACATCTGTACAAAAAATACTCATTTTCCCCTCGAGAAGATGGAAACACTGTACTTCCCTCTTTAACAGCTTCGGCTGCTTTCAAGCCTGAATTAACGTGTCTGTCTGTGTGTTATGCCGATGATGGACATCTAGACTTCAAGGTATAATTTCCAGTAAAGAAAAGTCATTTTATTTCCATCTGAATAAGCACTCTATCATACCGACCAAGTCAAACAAAGTTATTATCTGGCTTTTCGCCAAGGCATGAAAAATAGAAAGGTCATATTTTTAATAGCTTTGTACTCTATAGTAATCAAATTTGTAAGCCTGGAGAAATAAACTGCTTGAGTCCGTGGGCTCTTCTGGGCCGTGTGAAACCACTGGCTGGTTGTTCCAATGCCCAGCCCAGCTGCAGCTTATCTCTCCTGTGAGCTCAGGACACGGGCCCTGGTGCTCTAATCGTAAAGTGGCAGAAACCGGCTAGTCAGGGTACACCAGCTCTGGTCCACCTTTGAAGCCGACACCAGGTGATAATGACCAATCCAGCTTCACTCATGGACAAGGAAGATTACAGCCCTGGAACCTGGACACACTCAGCTGTTAATATATTACTCAAATCAAAATTAATTAAAATGAACACCTTCTTTAAAAGTCACTTTTGTTTCTGGGGGCTGTGCTGTCTTCCTTGAGATTCTGAACAAATCAGAGTGTGGCTGCAGCTGACTTTCAAATTTCTCTTTGAAATTACGGGTAATTCCCGAGTTTGAAGAACACCGTTGTGGATGTCCACATCAAAATAGTAGTGATAAGAACAGAAAAAAAGTATGTAAAGACACCTTTCTGAAGAATCATGAAATTCATAGTTTTGCTTTAAAAACTTTTCACAGAGTGATTTTGGGCAAGGACACACATTTCAGTTATGACTAGAGCATATTCTGCCCCAGAGGTTTCCAAGAACTGTGTTCCTTCCTTGTTGGTTAGTTGTAAATGTCTTTCCTTGCATATGTCTCCTTCCATTCATCCCTGTTCTTGAGATATTAGTCTAATAGCAGAGTTATTTTTGTCTCTGGCGTACACATACTGAAGAGCTGGCATGAGACCCTTTGTAATTCTGAAACGCTATTGATTTGCTCAGTCATTTAATCAGTATGCGCCATAATAGGTGAACTCGTTGTCAACAGCTTTCATCCAAACTTCAGACATTCCTGTAGCTTAGAAGAAAATTTCTTTCAGTTGCCAGCCACTACATACCAACAGTTTAAAACAGAGTTCAGCAAAAAATATAAATAAAATAAAATAGAGTTCAGCAGACTTGTCCTCCAGGAGTAAATTTTATGGAGTAAATAGATTTGGAGGTCAAGAAACAAAATCAGGATATTATGTAGGTGTTTACAAAGCCATTCAAAGTCCACCCACTTAAAAATGGGTGCATTGTTAGTTTACAGGTGATAAAATACATACATACATACATAAACACACACAAAACCAGAAAGAAAACAAACAGGAAAAATAGCTGGATTCAGCCCCAGGGCCATAGCTCACCCACCTCCATTTAAGTAGAGAGTCAGGCGGATAACTAAGGGTTAACAGAAGAGTCTGAATTCACTCCAGTCAGGGCTGCAGTGTTGCTCCTGATTTGAACAAGATGTTCAGCATCTCTTGGCTCTGATTTTCTCATCTATAAATGAGGACAGTAGTAGTGGCTGCCTTGGAGCTGTAAAGATGAATAATGTTAATAGTCAGTGATCACTACTAAGCAACTGCTACCGCTGTTGTAAAATATTCAGGTCAACAGAATTTCAGGAGCACCTTGTACTGTTCCACGGTTATTTGGGGGATGCCACATGTGCCCCTACCTGGAAGGGTCACTCCCACTTTGTGTAGAGCTGCCCTGCCCCCTAGTAGAGAAACAGAAAACACAGCCCCCCTCCCTGGATCAGTACAAGCCATCAGCTGCTCCCCACTCCTGGTTTCTCTACCCTCCACAGGGGACCCTCAGAGCCTGCCTCTGGAACCAGCCTTCAGCCACTGCTTCAAATAATCCCAGGCAGAGCACAGGCCCTATGGGGCCTGGAGGAGTGTCAGGGTGGTTAAGTCCTAAAAAGGCCTTGCAGTTTCTGTAGGTTGGGTTTGAGGAACCTCAGCCCTGTGGTGCCTTGACTTGTAGCCCTTCTTGCGATGTTGGAGGCAGGGATGGCTCAGCACAGGTGAGACCAGAGAGGCAGCCCTCCTGGCCTGTGTGCCAGTGAGACCCTCCTGTGTCAGCAGGAGGACCAGGCATTTCCAGGGCTTGTCGTTGTTATTATTTATTTTCTATTTATTTTAAAGTGTTTTTTTAATTTGTTTTTTTGTTTGTTTGTTTACCACTGCAAGATTTTGTACAGAAGGGAAAGGGTGGGTGTGAGAGATAACAAAAATCTCATTGCTGGGAAAATATATCAAGTCACCTTGAGCTAAGGTCGTTTGGAATGAATCCTATCCTTCTGGGCTGAAATTACGCCAAAGGCAAAATTATTTTTTTCTCCCTTCCTTCAGCCTAATGTACGTGTCATATTCCTGTCTTAAGACTGTCACACAAGGACAGCCTTGCTTCCAGGGAGAGGGGAGGGGACCGGGCATCGAGGACAGGGGGAGAGGACACCAACAGAAGCCGAGTTCTCCCCTTGCAGGCATCCGGGAATCGCCGACTATCCGGGAGTGGGGTGTTCAGGGGATGTGGGTCCTGACTAGTGACGTTTGAGGGGAGAGAATCACTACTAGAAAGAGAATGCTGTGCAGACAGGAGACTTCCAAAGGGAAGGGAGTGGGTTTCTCCCCGGGATCAAATGTCCTACAACTGTCTAGGGTCTCTAGTCTTGCATCCTGAGGTGAGTTGAAAGAGGAACCAAGTCATGCAGGTTTCTGCAGCCCTGGGCCGCGGGCCTGCTGATGGTCCAGAGAGTGAGACAGAGATGCCAGACCCTTTCAGCAGTGGACTGAGAATCACCACGAGAACTCAGGGAAAGAGGAGCCCGTGGAGGAAGGTTTTCTTTCCTCTCTCCTCCTGTGTTTGGTATTTTTCTGGTAGGTTTTATAACTTTACAACTTACAAGCGAAGGGTTCAACTTATTTTCTGACACATTAAAAAGCTGTGTGTGTTTAACACATACAATTCGGGGAGTTCAGGGTAAGAATATGTGTGACCCCATTTCTGGGTGCAGTGTATCAGGGAATTTAATCAGCACCTTGAAGATGTGCCCGTGGTCACTCTTGTGGCCAGGGCGGTGTGCACAACAGCCAAGCTGTGGAACAGCCTGCGTGAGGGTTGACAGGTGAACGGCGCCTGTGCCGTGGAATTTAGCTCACCCCCGGAGAAGAAGAAGGTCCTGGGGTCTCGACAGCAGGACTGGACCTTGAGGGCACAGAGAGTATCATTGTGGTTGCCCAGGACAGGGGAGGGGACTGGGGAGATGGAGGTCAAAGGGCTTAAGGTTTCCTTGGTGCAGAAGGGATAAGCACTGGAGGAGCGGGTGGACAGCACATTAATAGAGTCGTTAATATAGCGTATCATGTACTGAGTTTGATGGGGGCATGCATCGTATATAACGTGTCCTCACCACAAAGCCATAGTAGTGAAAAGGGCGATCGGGGCCCCATGGAGGGGGCCTTGACGGCGGTAGGGGTTCCTGTGTGGCTTTATAGAGCTAGTGTCTTGTTGTGGTCATCTCTGAAGCTGTGTTATAAGGTCGAAGACAATATCCACAAGTTGGTGGGCCCTTCCTGTGCCCAGGGACCTTGTCAGCACTAGCACACAAGGGAAAGGGTTCTTGGCCTTGAGGCACCTGTGGACCAGACGGCAGTGGAGGGGCTCCAGGGCTCTGGTCCCCCTGTTGGCGGTGGCTGGACTGCGCAGTGGCCTCAGGGGACAGAACTGAGAGTACCTGTCTTGACACCTGTCAGCTGTCCCAGTTACTGGCCCCTCGTGTACCCTATAATTCTCATCAGCCCTTTATCCAGAAGAGCAGCACCAGTCGCTGAAAACAACCCTCCTTCCCTCCTTTGCAAAGACCCGTGTAGAACGTCCAGGGAAAGCCGCGTGCCCCCAGGTGTGGAGACCGTGCACCTGAGGCAGGTCTGGGTCCCGACATGTGGGCAGGGGGCAGGTGAATGTGTTACTGAGAAAGACAGGACACGTTCTACGTGAGCACCATGTGCAGACGTGCTGGGCAGAGCCGCGAGGGGTCTGGAGGGGCTGAGGGAGGCGATGGGTGAGACCTGAGAGGGGCTTCAAGGGGCCAGCAAGGCTGAGCAGCACCTCCCCTCCCAGGGCCTCTCTCACCGATGCTCCCGGCCCCAGACCTGCTGCCCTGTCCCACTGACGACCTCACAGACAGGTAACTCCTCCAATGAAAGAAGTAAGGTGTGAGAAGGCGGATAAATGGCAAAGTTATCTGAGGCTCACTGAGACGCCAGCTCCAGCTCAGCTGCCAGAAAGAACTGTGCGAAATTGAAGGGGGCCTTGTTCTAGGGTTTCTGTTGTGAAGCACCTGGCTCCGCCCAGACCTCCAATTGGGCTGCTCAGGGAGACGGTGGAGAAATGGGTGCTTATCCCCGCCGCCCCTCCCAGGTGGCTGCGTTCCAGGGGGGCCATGGCCACAGCCCTGCAGGGTAAGCCCCAGTCACTCACTATTGCATGTTTATCTCCAGGCAGTGGAACATCTCTGACCTGAAGGCCCCTTCTCGTAAAACAATTCTAAAAGGAAAACAGGCAGTAACAATAATAATAATCACCAATCAGTTTAGCTGGTGGCTGCCCAGGCTTGAAGGTCTCTGGGCACATTTGCTTAAAGAGCTAAAAACAAATGATACTAAAAGGACATATTGTGCAGTGCTCTGAAGGTGCCCTGTGACCCTCCTAATGGAAAGGGCAGGGGACTCAGCACACAGGCCTGCTATTAATTACTGGGCCTTTAAATGAAAAGTGAGTTTAAGCCAGACACCTGCAGAGGCCAGTCACTAACTGTTCACATCGTGATGACCACAGATGCACAAGGGACAAACTCATTTCAACTGCACATGGCAAGGGCCCGGGATCCAAACCAGCGAGCGCGTGGCTCGCAGCCCCACCCCTTGCTTGAGGATCCAGAGTAGACGAGCAGATCCCAGGGAAGTGTCTTTTCCAGCCCTTTTTCACAACTGCAGGCAAAACCCCACAGATAAAGCACCATTCAGAAGGCAGGGGACCTGGGGGTTAAGTGTGAATTCCCGTCCCTCCTTTGTGAACCATAGGAGGCTGATACTCTAGCTCCAGACTGAAGACCTCCAGGAACAAGTGAACTGATTAAGCAATTTCATGAGTGTGAGAGGAGGCCGTGTGGGCACCTCTGAGTCAGGAGGCGAGGGCGCAGGCAGGGGGCTAGCGGCCCCCACCGCTGCTCCTGTGGACAGCAGGGCCGGGCAGCACACAGTTAACATGAGACAAAGCCCAGTGCGACCAGCGGGTCTCCTGCAATCATCAGCAGAACCCGCTATTATAGCCAATTTAATAGCTTGAAAATGAACTCATTAGTGGTCTTTTATCAGTGGAGAAAGTCTATTAAATTCGGATGTGCAAAGCTGCAGCCCAGGAGCTCATTTCCATCCTGCCTGTGACCTGAACAAATCCGAGACGTGCTTTTCTGGGAGCAGGGTCAGGCTCTGAGGGAGATGGGGTTGCATGGCCTCCCCGCCTGCACCCACCCCAAGCCCAAAGGCTCTCAGGACGATCCACAGGGTGTTTCCATCCTCTTTCCTGACTCCTGTGTCATCCACATGCCCCGAGACAGCTTCCGGGGCAGCTAAGCGAGGACA
>SJYV01015629.1:0-27839 GCA_006410875.1 Neotragus pygmaeus | reverse complement strand
GATCATGTATCATTCTTCTTGGATATAATTTTCCATGTACCATATATTTTAGTGAAATAAAGAGGAAATGGATACATGGTAAAAAAAAATATATATATATATATATATATATATATATAAATAAGAAAGTGTGTTAGAGTAGAGTCCTTAGACCCACATGGCACAACCGTGTCTACGGAGTCTCTAAAACAAGAGGAACTCATAGGAGAGTCTTGGAGTCTGAATGAGGCAGGTTCCAAGAGAATTTCTTCACCTCTGTAGCCTGTGGCTGCCTTGTCTTTATAAAATAAGGAACAACTTCTCTTTGGGGATGAAAAATAGTATTCAGAAGGACCTGCAAAATTATTGTAAGCCTGTTATTTGTCTGAGTGTGCTGAGGCCAGGTGATCCTAAATGGAGGACAAAACTATTCTGAAAGTTAAAATTGATCTTGAAGGAGTGTACATTTTTAATATGCTTTTATTGGCAAATTCCAGGAATTGGAGTTTAAATACATGAACATTTTGAATGTTCTGTTTATTATTATTTTTTAATAAATCCAGTGCTATGTTTTTATGGCAGTCACTTTCACAGAGTTCTGGCCCTTAATTGTGACAGTATGCTCAATGTTAAACAGAAAACGGGGTAGGAGAGGAAAAAAAATTCTTTTCATAATTAATCATTCAAAAGTTTGATTTATGTAATTGTTTTCTAATTAGACTTCATTTGCGGCCCACCATTCCCATTCTTACTGAGATTTAATGCGTCCCTGCTATCTGCCTGGAGCTCTGCTAGGCACTTTGATGTGCAATGCTTCCTCTAAACCTCACAACAGGGCC
Organism: Neotragus pygmaeus; assembly: GCA_006410875.1. Classification (NCBI taxonomy): domain Eukaryota; kingdom Metazoa; phylum Chordata; class Mammalia; order Artiodactyla; family Bovidae; genus Neotragus; species Neotragus pygmaeus. The sequence goes on along the minus strand of SJYV01015629.1, from coordinate 27,021 downwards.
AGAGTGAGGTCAGAATGATTTTGTCCATTTTACAGAAGATGAAATTGAGGCCCTTAGAAGTAAAGTGCTTTGTTAAAGTTTCTTCAAGCAATTAGAGGAGGCCGGAGTTTTGAATGTGTGCAGGTATACACATACACACCACAGATACTTTAAAGTGTAGAGTTTTCCATTTTCCCCTTTAATATAACTGCTGTTTCTAATTCTAAAAATGTGGTTCACATCTTGCTGATCTTTCTAACTGAATAAATTTTTTCTCTCTTTCTTTAACTCTTGAGCATCCTAGTCCCACTGAACAAATGTATAAAAGCAGGGAGAATAAGTGAATCTGTGACCTTTATAAGATAACCATTCCTGTATCATCTCTCCAAACTGTTTTGGTCTACATATTTGATCATTTTGATTATTGGTCTAGAGGAAATGAATGGGTAGTGTGTATAATTCAGTATCAATGATTTCCCCACCAACTTCTTTGAAACTAGAGGATTAGGTGATTCATATAAACTCATAGGGCTGTTTGGTGTCAGATTAACTATATGACATATACATATTTAAGTATATCCAAGTTTTCCTTTCTTTAAAAATAAGCATGCCTTCAGTGAGGTAGTCCTTTATGTCTGCAGAAAAGAATCTGTGCTAGCAGTCTTGAGTGGCTTCAGTTTCTAGGTAAACTTAACTCAACAAAATATACATACTTGCTGTTACTGCAGGTAGGTTTTTTGTTTTCTTTTATTTCATTTCATAGGAAACTGAGTGGATACTGACTCTGTATTTGAGAGGGGAATTGTTTTTCAACCAATAGATTTGTCAGGATGTAAGAGCAGACCGTGGGAGGGAAAAAGTAAGTGAAATGCTGCATGCATCTAGTACATCAACAAATTCTATACACGGAGATTTTTCATGAACACAGTAAATTTTAGAAAATCAAATGACGATTGTCCAGGAAGGGTCAAAAGCCACTCTGTTGGTTCAGTTCATTCATAAATTCAACAAATGTTCCTTGAGTACTTATTCTAAGCTGGGACCTCTGCTAGACACCGGGGGCCTGAATGGACATGGTTTCTGCTACTACTCTCCAAGATATTAAGTGGGTCACTGTGAGAGCCTACTATGTTCCATATATATGGAGGCATCGGAAGTGGCTATAGATATTTGCAATAGCCCAGATGTCTGATGATTAATCTCTCAGAAGATTCCCTGAGGAAGAAATCGAACGCTTAATTTAGATGGAGGCTTTCTCTGTTTTTGTTGCTCTTTTAGGAAGTAACTATTAGTGGAGAAGCCCTGCTGTGAGATCTGATAAATAGAGAAGGGAAAAGAGGTTGAAATGGAGTATGTATATTTGAATACACAAAGTGTGTATATTTGAATTTACCTGATACTTTCAAGGAGTAGAAAAGAACTGCAAAATATGATGGTAGTTGCTAAAAAGGCCTCAGTCTAGAAACTTCCTTTTCACCTGTGCCAAATCCCTAAAATGCCATCTTTGTTAGTAAAACTATTTAATACTAACTAGAAAAATAATATAAAAATGGCTAGAATCTACTGAGTGTCTATTATTTGCTAAGTCTAGCAGAGACATTACTTTGCCGACTAAGGTCCGTCTAGTCAAGGCTATTATTTTTCCAGTGGTCATGTATAGATGTGAGAGTTGGACTGTGAAGAAGGCGGAACACCGAAGAATTGATGGTTTTGAACTGTGGTGTTGGAGAAGACTCCTGAGAGTCCCTTGGACTGTAAGGAGATCCAACCAGGCCATTCTGGAGGAGATCAGCCCTGGGATTTCTTTGGAAGGAATGATGCTAAAGCTGAAACTCCAGTACNAGCTGGTGATAGACAGGGAGGCCTGGCGTGCTGTGATTCATGGGGTCACAAAGAGTCGGACACGACTGAGCGACTGAACTGAACTGAACTGATGCCAGTTATTCCACACACGTGATCTCATTTCAACCTCAGAACATTCCTGGCGGTGGTGGTGGGGAGGGTGTACATTATTATCACTGCACCCATGAACAGCATATCATAGACGTGAAGCGACTGCACCCAGGTTATGTAACTATTGTGCTTCCCACATTTGTGCTTTCCTTGATTGCTGTTCAGTCGTTCAGTCGCATCTGACTCTTTGTGACCCCATGGACTGCAGCAAGCCAGGCTTCCCTATCCTTCACTGTCTCCCAGAGTTTAATCAAGATCATGTCAGTTGAGTCAGTGATGCATCCAACCATCTCATCCTCTGTTTCCCCTTTTCTCCTCCTGCCCTCAATCTTTCCCAGCATCAGGGTCTTTTCCAGTGACTCAGCTTTTCGCATCAGGTGGCCAAAGTATTGGAGTTTCAGCTTCAACTTCAGTCCTTCCAAAGCACACTCAGGACTGATCTCCTTTAAGATGGACTGGTTGGATCTCCTTGCAGTCCAAGGGACTCTCAAGAGTCTAATTCCCTTGATGCCAACATGTAAAATCTATATTGTGAGTACTTTATTATTCCAGTTCCCCACCATCACACACTGCCTGGCCTTGGTAAGACTCTCCTGTGGTAACCTTTCACTCATTTCTCTTTTTGCATATTTTAAATGACAGATAAGCCAAAGACATTGTATATATTTTCTCTATACATGTGGTGTTGACATCATCTCTATTTTATTCATATACTGAAAGAATTTCAGAGAGTCTAGGTAATTTGCCCAGGGTCATGTGGCTTTTAAGGAATCAGTTAACCAAGAAGAAGAAACTTGTTCTTTGGAGTGATTTCCTACCCTCATCTCTGTTTCTTATCACCTGTGTTTGTTATCTATTGCATGTAACAAGTTCCCTCAAAGCTTAATAGCTTGAAATAACACGTTTATTAGCTCACAGTTTCTATGGGTCAGGAATCTGGGCTGGGTTTAGCTGGGTCTTCTGGCTCAGGGGGTGTCACAAGGCTACAACCGAGGTACTGCCATACAGTGACAATCTTGAGGTTCAACTAGGGTGAGATCCACTTCCAACCTCACACAGTGGTTGTTGGCAGGATTTAGTTCTTTATGGAATGTGGGACTGTGGATCTGGCTCTTGGCCGGAAGTGACCCTCAGTTTCTTACCATGAAGGTCTCTCCATACTACAGCTTACAACATGGCAACTGGCTCCACCAAATGAAAAAGTGAAAGAGAGGGAATGAGCAAGATGAAAGCAAGTCTGTTAAAATTTAATTGTGGAAGTGACAGTCCATGCTGTACTTTATTTACTAGTGGAAAATCACTAGATCTAATCCATATATAAGGGGCGGAATTACATAAGGATGTGTGTACTAGTAGGCATGGGTCACTGAGAGTCATTTCGTAAGTTGCCTACCATACTACCTGTCTGAGTTGCTGAAGTTTACTTAGCCATTTAGCCTTGGTTTCCCCATGTTTAGAATAAGCATAATATTCACTGTTGATACAAGAATTAAATGAAATAGGCTATATAAGTTCCCTGCCCAGAATAGTTGCTCAATAAATTATACTGATTGTTATTGTTTTGTTGATATTGTAAGTAGTCAAGCCAGAATTTGAACTGAGATATGTGTGATTCTAATTCATGCTGTCTCCTCATCATCTCCCACACAAGTTGGCTTTTGGTTTGAGATCATTTGTTCTGAGACAGGTCCTCCTTTTCTGAGATAACTTGCTTAAAATAGTTCAAGAAGAGCCATCTATCCCAGTGTGCAAAAGGGGAGCTAAGGTGAATTTTTTTCCTTTAAATATAAAATATGAGGACTCCTAAGAGAGATTTTCTTTGCTTGAGTCTTTAGCTAGTCTCATAAGGCATTTTAATGTTAATAGGGTTCCCAGAGGGATAATATAATTGATACTATAGTCTTCCAAAACTGTCTAAACATTGCAGTCACTGGAGTACAGTCATATATCTTCTCAATGTCAGAAATACTGAGTGGTTATTGAATTCCAACATGCTCGACTCTGAGATGGTTTCTTTGGAAAAGAATCTTAGTGGGGAGGTTCTCCTTGGAGCCATGGGAGAAAGCCTGGTGATCATACCAGAAGTGCTGCTCTGGCCTGTCAAATGCCTGAATGTTACTGAAGGAAATACAAATGCTAAAGAGAATTAATGTGATAAGCAAGTGCTGTTGGTGAAGCATCTAAAAATCACAGACTGGATTTTATCAAAAGCACATAGTATGGTGCAAAACTGATCACCTGGCCCTCTATGTTATATCAACAGATCACCACATCTCTGGGCCTAGGCTTTTCATCTGTCTAAAAACTTCTACCTAAATCCACAGTCAGAAGATAGCATGAGCACTCAAGAGCAATACCACCAGGCAAGGCATGCTGGCATTTGTCTACTGTGCAACAGGACAGTAGAATTTAGAGACAAAGCATGATCTCAGCCTAGTAAAGAAACTGGAATGTAAACACCTTACAACTGTAATAAAAGAGGGAACCCAGAGGGCAAGCCTTGGGGAGGGGAGGGGAGTGAGGATTGGATGAGACTTAACAAAGAGAGAGATTTTTGAATTAAGAGTGCTCGAGTAGGAGCAGGGGTTTACCAGGGAAGGATGAGAGTTGGGGAGCAGAGGATGGATCAGTAGACTCAGTGAATAAATGATATGCCATAACCCAGGGTGAATGCTATGACCCAGCGGGAAAAGAGGCTGAGAGTGTTGGCTAATGTCACATTGTAAAAGGACTTGAATGCAATTCTGAGTGGCTTGAACTTTATCTTGAAGACTAAGAGCCCTCAAGACAGGAGGAAGAGTAGAGCAGAGTTTATCCTGCATCGGATTCATTGAGAGCTTTGTATTCAAATATTTGCCAAGTTTATGGAGTTAAATATATTAGTCTTTGCCAGAATAATTTGTGCTTTTGGTATTATGCTTTAAAAGCCCCATTTGTATGATTATTTGCCTACATCTTTTTTTCTGGTACTTTGTTATTTGTATTTTTTAAATGTTTAAAGATATAATCTGTCTGGAATTTATTTGCCATATGGTATTAGATAAGACTAATTTCCCCCTAAACTGTGAATCAATTATAAAGCTCAATTTGTCAAATAATGCATCTTTTCCTTACTTTTATTATAGAGTTTTTAATCAGTTTCTTACCTGTTATTCTCTCCGATTCACCTATTGGTATTAGTGCTACATTGCTTTGATTGTTGTCACTCTTTTTTTTCTGGCATACTTAGCATCACTGAAAGTTCCTCTTTGCTATTTTTAAGTTTTTAATGTATTTTGGCAAGATTTCTAAATTTTAGAATAAATGTGTCAAGTTACAGTAAAGTCTTTCAATTTTAATTGGCAAGTTATTAAATCTTTATATTATTTTGAGAAGGATTGACATATTTCCAGTATTGCATCTTCCCATCCAAAAGCAAGAGGTCTCTTTATTTAATCCAGCATTCTTTTATTATTCTCACTAAAGTGCTACTTTTAATTTAAGTACTGCATATTTTCTTGGGCTCCAGAATCACTGAGGACGGTGACTTCAGTCATGAAATTAAAACATACTTGCTCCTTGGAAGAAAAGGTATGAGAAACCTAGACAGCATGTTAAAAAGCAGAGATGCCACTTTGCCAAAAAAGGTCCATATAGTCAAAGCTATGGTTTTCCAGTAGTTATGTATGGATGTGAGGGTTGGATCATAAAGAAGGCTGAGCACCAAAAAAATTAATGTTTTTGAACTATGGTGCTGGAGAAGACTCTTAAGAGTCCCTTGGAAACAAGGAGGTCAAACCTGTGAATCCTAAAGTAAATCAACCTTGAACATTCTTTGCAAGGACTGATGCTGAAACTGAAGATCCAATACTTTGGCCACCAGATGTGAAGAGCTGAGTCATTATTAGAAAAGATCGTGATGCTGGGAAAGATTGAAGGCACAAGGAGCAAGCAGTAGGCAACAGATGGGATGGTTGGATGGCATCAGTGACTCAATGGACATGAGTTTGAGAACACTCTGGGAGATGGTGAAGGACAGGGAAGACTGGCAGTCCGTAGGGACACATAGAGTCAGACATGACTGAGTGACTGAATAGCAACTACATATTTATCATTATTTCTAAGTATTTTATTTTTTGCACTATTAATTGAATTATTTCCTATTATGCATTATATACATATATATAATATACATGTACATGTCTTCTGTATGAATACATAGTATTGACATAATAGGTATATATTTCTGAGCTATATATGTGTATGTAAATATAGTTGCATTCAAGAAAGCTATCAGTTCAATCAGTTCAGCTGCTCAGTCATGTCCAACTCTTTGCAACCCCATGGAATGCAACACACCCGGCTTCCCTGTCCATCACCATCTCTAGGAGTTTGCTCAAACTCATGTCCATCTAGTCAGTGATGCCATCCAACCATCTAGTCCTCTGTCATCCCCTTCTCCTCCTGCCTTCAATCTTTCCCAGCATCAGGGTCTTTTCCAATGAGTCAGTTCTTTGCATCAGGTGGCCAAAGTATTGGAGCTTCAGCTTCAGCATCAGTCCTTCAATGAATATTCAGGACTGATTTCCTTTAAGATGGACTGGTTGGATCTCTTTGCAGTCCAAGGGACTCTCAAGAGTCTTCTCTAACTCCACAGTTCAAAAGCATCAGTTCTTTGGCACTCAGCTTTCTTTATGGTCCAACTCTCACATTCATCATAAGAACTGAAAAAAACATTATTTTGACTATGTGGACCTTTGTCGGCAAGAAAGTTATGGTTTGTTTAATTAAAACTCAGTCCTGGGCTTCTCTGGTAGTCTAGTGGTTGCGAATCCATCTGCCAAGGCAAAGGACACGAGTTTGATCCCTGGTCAGGGAAAATCCCACATACCGGGGAGCAACTAAGTTCTTGTGCCACAGCGACTGAGCCCATGCTATACAGCCTGTGGTCCATGACAAGAGAAGCCACCGTATTGAGAAGCCTGGGCACTACAGTGAAGAACGGCCCTTGTTCTCTGCAACTAGAGAAAGCCCTCACACAGCAACAGAGACTCAGCAGAGCCATAAAAATAAATAAATAAATAAATAACTTAGTCTTTTTTTTTTTTTTTCTTGCTGGAGTCTATCAGTTGATTTGGAGTAAGGGTTTTAGGTAGACAATAAGAATAATTTTCTTTCCTTCTCAAAATTTAAAAGTCTCAAATCTTTAGTTTGTCTTATTTCTTCCATTGGCTAGGTCTTTCACAATAAGGTTAAACCACAGGCAAATAACAACTGAGATATCATCCTATGAAACACTGCTCACGCTTAGTTGTTCAGTCGTGTCTGACTCTTTGTGACCCCATGGACTATAGCTCAAAAGCCTCCTCTGTCCATGGAATTCTCCAGGCAAGAATACTGGAGTGGGTTGCTGTCTCTTCCTCCAGGGGATCTTCCTGACCCAGGGATCGAACCATATCTGCATATCCTGCATTGCAAGCAGATGCCACTGAGTCATTGCAGAAGCCACTGTGAAACTGACTGCTATGGGCTAAATGGTATCCCCCACCCCTCCAAATTCATATGCCTAACTCCCATTTGGTTAATATTCAGAGACAGGCCTTCAAGAGATAATTTTGGATGAGGTCATGAGGGTAGGGCCCCCATGATGGAATTACTGCCCTAACAGGAAAAGATAGCAGAGAGCTTGCTAGCTCTCTCTCTCCCCCAAACCATGTGATGGCACGGAAAGAAGGTGGCTATCTCCAAGCCAGGAAGAAAGCTCTCATCAGAAATGGATCATGCTAACACCTTGATCTTAGATGTCTAGTCTCCAGGACAACTTGAAAATGCATTTCTGTTGTTTAAGCCACACAGTCTGTGCCATTTTGTTATGGTAGCCTGAGCTGAGTGAGATACTGGCAAAAATTAAAAACTGGATAATACCAACTGGAGCAGAAACTTTGGATTTCAGGCTATCTCATGAAGAAATGTTTTGGCAGCCAGACTAGAGTGCAATCTGGCACTACTCGTTTAAATGATGTGTGACCCAGGAGTTTCTCCTCTTAGTATATCTCCCAAAGACAATGACACGTGTAAAAGAATGACAGTTGCTTCATTAGGTGTAGTGGCATCAAGTTGAAGGCTACCAGGGTCTACATCACTGAGGAAGAATATAGGCAAATAGCGATGAATACACATCATGGAGTATTATGCAGTGCTCCGAAGTTATGGTTTAGATGTTCAGTAGCAGAGTAAATCGGTCTTAAAACGTGTTTCTGAATTTAAAATAGAAACATTTACATCATTTAAAATAAGTAACATTAAAGGACAGTGAACATTTTATAAGAATTAATAGGATCAAAAATGTATACATTAAGTGTATTGGAAATGTATGCTTCTGCCTGTGAAAGAAAAACAGGAACTCTGGTTACTTTCCAGCCCTAAATCCTTAGAAAATTAAATAAAATATATATGAAAGAATAGTTTTAAGATGTTGAACAGTGACTAATAGGCAGCCTAGAACAGTGACTCCTGAGAGAAGGACAGAGTAAGTTCCAGAACATTTCTGGGAGGAGGTTGAGGTCATAGGATAGAGGGAAGGATCCTAATCAGAGCCCATTGGATTCCTTCAGTTCAAGAGGAAGACTCAGAATTTAGGGAGGCTGAGAGAACTAGAATTTTCAGAACAGAAAATCTAAGAGGAAAAGATGCATGCAGAGAGAAATCTGAATGTCTATGGACGGTTCCCTTTGAATCCTCAGTCAAGTATTGATCTATTCATTCATGTGAGAAATTATCTGATGCTGGAAAAAAAAGTCACCAGAACTGAGTAGATGGAGCAATCCATGACCCACGCAGGGCTAGAAATAGTTTATTTCTCACCTTTTAGAACAGAAAGAAATTCGTATAGGTAAGGCATAAAGAACTTCATGCTCTCTTGTACTGGAAGGAAAATCGATCAGCATCTAGCAGCATAAGGTCTAGGCACATATGCCCTTTGACTTGTTTTATGAGATTATCCTTCATAGTATCCTGAAAGCTGCCCCTTATTCAGATGCAGACAGTTTAGAAAGTTGGATGGGGTTTTTGTTGACAGTACTAACTTGGCGTTAGATGCCTCATTACATATCCAAGCATTGGAAGATGATTTTATGACTAACATTTGGGTTAAATCTGTAAACAGTGTTTATCTTTGACATTATTTCCTTGAAAAAGGCAATAACAGCAACATTTTTCCCTCCTGTCCTTTTGGCTTGCATGAGGGTTAGGAAGGCAATGATGACAAGAGGTTGAGATGCTGTCCCTCCTTATATCTTCCAATTTTGCTGGTAGAGGGGAAAAATGTTGACATGACATATAAGGTCTTGCCTGAGGGAGTCCCATGAGTGAAAACTGATGGATGCTCACTACCAAATCCCTTTCTGCATGGGATGTTATCATGTCACATTTCTGAAAATACAGAATGCACCCTGGATAATATTTTCACATATGCTGATAAATGCAACTGCCAAGAAAAGCATGCTTTAAAAAATCCAAGAGAGGTGGAGGGCTGTGACTCTCCTTGAAGAGAATTTATATTTTTGAGGTCTTTCTCAGCTCTCTCAGCGATATTGTAAGGTTTATCTGTTCCCCTCACTGCTTATTCCCACCTTAACCTTGTCCAAAAAGAGAGAATTGGAAATCGTTAAAGCTTGATTCTTAGTTTTCCAATAATAAATGATGATGGAGATAATAAACTTGCTCCGTTTGAGGTAAAAAAGAACACATACACACACCACACACACACACAGCCAAACCAAACCAAAATGAAAGACAATTTTTAAAATGTGAAACAAAATTTTCCCCAACTTATACATAATTAAACATATTTTGATTTTTATTTTCTAATCTTCAGCTTATATACTGTACATCAATGCAATCATTTTGCGTTCAACCCTCCAAGTTTCATGAAGGAAACTGAGCCAATTTGGCAAAGTCATGATTATCATTTTTTATGTCTCCAGAGTAAGCAAATAGAAAAGATATTCTATACTGTAACTAGCTATTTCCCTTTTTTTTTGCAGAAGTGGGTTGTTTTCAATTTAACTGTAGATAGAGTTGCAATGACTATCTTTATTCCTTGGCCTTTGTTTTAGTTTTGATTGAATCACTTTCTTAAGAAGAAATTTAAGAATTTTGAATATAGTTAACCGTTTATTTTTTTACTACTTTTGCCAAATTATTTTCCGAAAGAGATTTGCCAAGAGTTTCTGTGGATACCATTCCCCGTATCCTTAGTTTCAGATAGAAGGACAGCCTTCCATAGGTATTAGGGCTTTTGTAAAATGTTCAGAGACACAATGAGCAGGTGTGGAAATTCAGGTGGTCAGGAGATGGGAAAAGGAAACATGCACCCCTGATTATTTCAATTTAGGATCAATGGATGACACTCTTAACAACAATAAGAAATTGCTTTTCTGTTTGCAGGGTATCCTGTGAATAAAACAGATAGCCTGTATTGATCAGAGTATAGAATTTATTAGTTCAGAGTATAGTATATATTAGTTCTGATAGAATAATCTTACCTCTGGAGTCATTTTATTTTTTTGTCCTTATATTCACACAATCCCAGTTTCTTCCCTTATTAATTTTTGTGTCCATCTTTTTCCAGTTATTGCCAACAAATCATCTTTTAGACAAGGTCAAAATAATTTTAAGAAAGAATTCTATTAGGAAAATGCTCTGATGTAATACACTCATTGAATAACTGCTGGATGAGTAAGTGGATGCAGTGTTTAGGAGGATCTTGAATGGTAAAAGAGGGTTTGGTAATACTCATTTTCATAAAATAAAACTAGGCAATATAAATCTCGACCTAATAGTTTTTAAAGTTAATTATTTATTTATTTCTGGCTGTGCCGCGTCTTCACTGTTGCGCAGGCTTTCCTCTATTCGTGACGAGTGGGCGCTAACCTCTGGTTGTGGTGTGCAGGGCCTCTCACGGCAGTGGCTTCTCTTGCTGAAAAGCACAGGCTCTAGGGTGCGTGGGCTTCAGTAATTGCTTCACATGAGCTCAGTAGTTGTGGTTCCCGGGCTCTAAGGCACAGGATCAATAGTTGTGATGCCTGGGCTTAGTGGCTCCATGGCACTGGGATCCTCCCAGACCAGGGATCAAACCCATGTCTGCTGCATTGCTGTTGCTGCTGCTGCTGCTAAGGCGCTTCAGTCGTGTCCGACTCTGTGCAACCCCATAGCAGGCAGCTCACCAGGCTCCCCCATCCCTGGGATTCTCCAGGCAAGAACACTGGAGTGGGTTGCCATTTCCTTCTCCAATGCATGAAAGTGAAAAGTGCAAGTGAAGTCTCTCAGTCGTGTCTGACTCTTCGCGATCCTATGGACTGCAGCCCACCAGGCTCCTCTGTCCATGGGATTTTCCAGGTGCCATTGCCCATTGCTAGGTGAATTCTTTACCATCAAGCTACCAGGGAAGTCCCTGCCTACTAATTTAGATTCTCACTAACTTAAAATTTTAGTTTAAAAAGTAAGTTTATGTCCATTATCTTTTTCGATCCTCACAACAAGCTTATGAGTCAGAGAAGACTGATATTGCTTGCTCCATTTCACAGGAAAGTCAACAGAAGCCAAGAAAGGCTTTGAGGCCTTACTGCAGATCATGCCCATGCCAAGGGCTTTACTGTGTTAAACTGTGGCAGGTATTGTTATCCTGATTTTACCTATCTAAAATGGAATTTCATTGAAATTAAGTAGCTTGCCTAGGAGCAGGGAGAGCACCCAGACCAGTTGGCTTTGAGGCCTCATGCTACACTTTTTACATCACTTACCGCGTTGGTCACTCCGGCCACCATTTTACAGGGTTATAACTATTCTTCTTCTACAGATGAGGGAACAGGCTCAGGAAGGCTTGTAACTTGCCTAAGCTCATGCAGCTCATAAGAGGAGCATCCCAGTGTACATCACAGTCTTTGTCAAAGAAATCTGTGGGATACTCATTACTTCAGTGGAAATGCAGAATAAAAACATCAAAAGTTATCTTTGAGATCATCTTGTATAGTAACAAAAACAACCAGAACAGTTAATATATTGAGTATATATTTTGTGTCAAGCATCGTACTAAGTATTATACACACACACTCACATGTAGAGTTCTCACAAGAACCCCAAGAGGAAGGTACTATTATTGATCATCCTTTCCCTTTTATAGATAACAAAAATGAGACCCAGAGCTGTTAAGTATTTGCCCATTGTCACAAAGGTAGTAAGGGGAGAACAGATCTTGTGGCCTGTGTGTAAATTGCTTTGCACAGCTCAACTAGCAGTCTCTGAGCCCTTGTACCTCCAGAGACAAAGGTTCTCATCTGACAAGGCAATCTATCCAGCCTGCTGGAAAAGTCATTTGACATCTGCCCAATTGACCCCACTCAGGAGTTTAGAAGAATGCCTGGCACATATTTAATGGTGTATATATAATATTTGTTAAATAAATGCACATATTTCTTTCAAAGTCTTACCGTGTACATCAGTTTGCTTTTCCTTGCTGAGACCTTTCTGAGACTGGAGTGCTAGGATTTTTTTTTTTAATTTTCCTAAGTTATCTCTTCTCCAGAACACATAGCTTCATCTCATTTTCCCCAACTATTTCCCACCTGTCATGTTTTTCAATATCTTTATTGTTTTTCTTCCAGAACCTTCAGTGTAGAATGAGTACTGGAAGGCTAATGCTATTTTCTACTAAATTACAGAAAACCATCCTGTCTGGAAAATACATGTTCTCAGTTAAGTAACAAACATAGATACATCTCCTATTTCATGCCCCTCCCCCCACCATTTCCATTCTTAAACCCCTGGAATAAGGGACAAAAGGGAATCATCACAATAAAGGAAATCCACTGGCTTCATGGTAAAATAGGTATAGTGACTTCACAAATTCTTTTCTTTTTGTGATGCATCTCCAAATTAAGCTTGGGTCATCTGTCTGTTAAAACTTTTTAGTATATTTCTCCTCATTAAACTAAAATGCTTTTTATTATTAAAGGTACTGCATTTGTTATAGTAAAACATTTTCCATAACTATCAAAGTTAAAGATATGCACAGCCATTTGTCCAGCAATCTGTTCTAAGTGTATACCATAAAGAAATGTGTGCACATATGTACCAGGGAGTTACAACACAGATATTTATATTATTCTTGGTCCAAATAGCCCCAAATTGGAATCAATGTAAACAGTCATCAACTGCAGAATGGATCAATATGTCATAGAAAATTTATATAATGAGATATTATAGAGCAGTAAAAACAAATCAATTACAGATACATGCAACACCACCAATGAATCTTAAAAACATAATGTTGTGCAAAAGATGTCAGACTCAAAGAATACATCCAGCTTGAGTCAATTTATACAAAGTTTTAAAACAGACAAAGAGTGTATTGTTACAGGAGGTAGAGAAAAATGGTTGAACAATGAATATAAACAAATTCATTACCATTAAAGTTAGAGAGTAGAACCTTTATGGTTGGGAGGGACCAGCATCCTGAAATTAGGAAGGGCAGCTTCTAGGATGTTGGTGACTGTCTCTTGAGTAGGGAGTGGTAAATAGGTATCCAACAACATTTCCCAAACTATTTGCCTACAGGTTTAAACCTCTTTGTATATGTACATGCACCGTATTTTCCATTTTAAAATGTTTTAGGAAAAGAATAGAAGTTAGGAGAAAAAATAAATTGCCACATGCCTGCTGCTCAAATCCGCCATTAAACACATCTCAGTGCATTTCCTTGCAATCAAGAAAATACACTTCTAGCCCCTTATCCACTTCACTCATGGCTTCTGTGAAGGTACAGCAGAAGGGGTGAGGAGAAAAATGAAGATACCTTTGTTTGGTTGCCTTTTAGTTTTTTCCTCCTGTATTAGAATGAATCAGAGTGAGTAAGCAATGAGGTGATGGAGAAATATTGTCTAATTCAGACACACATTTGCTTCTCAAATGCATTTCAGGCCCCTAACATTTACCATGTCAGAGATAATGAAGTATTAGATTGACCATGTTCTGCCCACAGGTGAGACCTCATCTTATGAGATGGCATGCCAACGGCCAGGCTGTGGAATTTGCTAGAAGCAATAAGTAGTGGCAGCCGTAGTAAGCTGTGCCCGAGTGATCCATGCTGAGGCCCGTCAACTGTTCTGTCCTCTGAGGGGAAGTCAAGGGGCTCGCTTCCACTGTATTACACACACAAGATGAGAAGTGGAGTCACGATGCTTCAGGAGCCATGCTGCATCAGTGGGCTGCACGCAGCTCTCAGCTGTCTTCTTGCCAAATCTTCCAAGACATTTAGCTTCTCCCAAAGCAATTCCTCAGATAGGCATTTGGTATGTACCCTTGTGGTTTCCTAGGTGCCTCAGTGTTAAAGAAAATGCCTGCCATTTCAGGAGCCATAGGAGACAAGGATTCAATCCCTGGATTGGACGATCCCCTGGAGGAGGAAATGGCACCCCAGTATTAGTATCAATATTCCTAGTATCAGTATCCATGTTCCAGTATATTCCAGAATCAGTATTCAGTATCCCAATATCAGTATTCTTGCTGGGAAAATCCCATGGACAGAGGAGCCTGGCATATAGGCATATAGGCCATGAGGTCACAAGGAATCGGACCCAACTGAGCATACACATATACACATGTACTCTATATGCTCTCTCACTGACCCTCATATACATCACAAAACATTTTGCTTTATTTGAATTACATCATTGCCTAAATACTTATCCTTATTTTTCTAATCATGCATGGAAACTGGATCACCGACAAATATGAAGCAAACCAGGCTTAATTCACCCAGGTCACTCATGTGAATGAATAGTGAATCCTCCTATTCACTCAGATATAGGGCTCCTTTTGGGTCCTCCCCATGGTGACTGAGAGTGGGGCTCCAAACATCAACAGCTGCAAGGTCATGCATCTCCATGAGGTGGTTTTACCAAGGCAGGGACATATCTTGGCATTTGGGGAGGTTAAGGCTGGCATGGTCTGTCTGTCTTCCAGATCATCTGATGTATTCTTTTGAATCAGACAATGACTTCAGTAGGACAAATGTATTTTTGCCTGATTGAATTTATTCAGGGCTACATTTATGTGCATCCACTATGTGCCAGGCCCTAAGCTCTGCCGTGGAGCTCAGAAGGAAATTAAACTTCACAATTGACATGGAAACAAATCCATCTCAATCAAGTGAGAGAAATGCCGTGTTGTGGTGTTTATGGGGACATCAAGAAAGAAATGATTAATGATTAATATTGAGAAGGGCAAGGACAGGTAAAATGCCCCAAGACACTGATATTTCCATGAAGGAAGGAAATTCATTATAGCACTGACAAAGCAATTTGAAAAAAGATGGTAAAACTAAACCATCCCTGGGCAAAATGAGGAAACGAATTGTTTAATGCTCCAAAGAACAGTGCTAGTGGAGAAACAAAGAACATTCTGTTATCCCATCAAGGTGAGGGAAAATAAAGTGAAACAATACAAGCATCTTCCAAGATTTCTCAAAATGGAACTACAGCATAGTAAACATTCTTCTGTGACTTACTCATTGTTGTATTCTCAGCACCCAGGGTGCTTCAGTAAATGCATGCCAGTGGAATGAACAACATGAAATACACATGTGTATAAAGTGGGGGGCAGGTATCAGGTATATGATGTGTGGAAACAATATACTTGCAGAAAAGGCTGGTTCTAAGTGCCCTATCTGTTGAAAGCATGGTACTCATAAAAGCTTGGTTTCCACACAGTCTCTTGTATAACCTGGAGAGTATATTCAAGCTGCCCAGCCATATGCGGAAAAGAGACACATAGATATACTTCTGTTCACTTTCTTCCAAAATGGTCAGATGCATTAAGAGAAAAACTTCCAAAGAGAAAACCAAAGTGAGACTTTCAGTTTCTGAACCATCCTTCAATAGCTCATTTCTGTCTTCCTTTGACTACCTCTCCCAGCCTTCACTGTTTTTCTCCAGAATATTCCAGCTATATGTATTCTAAATGGCTTGGTGACTACCTCAGGGTAATCTGTTATATTTGAGCCCCACTCATTGGTATGGGGAAGAAAGATGATTGACATAATCTACTTGTCTCTGTCCAGGCTCATGCCATTGTCTCCAGCCTTGTAGATTCTGTCGCTGTTGAAAATGGAGAAGGCTTTAGCTGGCCTTCAGACTATGTTCTTATACTGACTAACAGTGCATTAATGGGCAGCTAACTTCCCATATCTGGACTTTAGTCTCAACCTACAGAATGACTGATGTTTTAAAATAAAGGTCCTTCCAGTTATTATAGTCTATTAAATTTCACTGTATTCTCAGAGATGTAGTTTGGAAGGAAAAAAAAATAATTTGGAAGAAAAGTTCAGAAGCAAAACAAACTCTCAGTCCTCTCATTTTGCAGAAAAAAAAAATCCAGATACAAATCCCAAAATGTTTATTACATATTACAGTGACTTCCTATAATATATTCTTTCAATAAAATGCAAATGACTTAGCAACAAGGTCCCTTGCAGGAAGGGATTGACGATTTCACTATTCCAGCTTCTTAATGACACATCCTCTCAAAGATTATACATTTACTTCCTTACTCCTTTCTTGAAAGCAACTTAAATTTGTAAATCGTGTCTCAGTTCAGATGAGTGAAATGGGGAACACTTCACCCCCTCTTAAGATTTATGAAAGGCATCTTTATGACGAATTCCACAGTTGCTTTTAGGGCCAACTCCTGTGGCTGGTTATGAGATATTGCTTCTTAGATATCCCACAAACAGCATATGTAACACTGAATCCCTTAATCCTGCCAAACCATCCTTCAGTTTTCATTGTCAGTTAAAAATAATTATACTTTATATTTTAAAAGATCTTTACAGCTTAGAAAACATTTTCACATGCATTCTTCCTTTGATTTTCAGTTTAAATTATCTTCAGCAATGGCAACCCACTCCAGTACTCTTGCCTGGAAAATCCCATGGATGGAGGAGCCTGGCAGGCTGCAGTCCATGGGGTCGCTGGGAGTGGGACACGACTGAGCAACTTCACTTTCACTTTTCACTTTCATGCATTGGAGAAGGAAATGGCAACCCACTCCAGTATTCTTGCCTGGAGAATCCCATGGACAGGGGAGCCTGATGGGCTGCCGTCTATGGGGTCGCACAGAGTCGGACATGACTGGAGCGACTTAGCAGCAGCAGCAATTTTCAGGTAAAACAATCGATGCCCTGAACGATTAAAAGCCCCATAACTAGGAAGACAGATTGTTTTCAGAATATCAGAATTTCAGAATATCAGATTGTTTTCAGACCCTATTTATTTGTTAAAAATCCTTTTCTGACTTTCTATTAGTTGTAGAATAAAGTTCAGTCTCCTTAGCCTAGAATTCAAGGACCCCGTCCGACGCACACATCTTCCTTATTATATTTCTGTCAATATTTAGGCATGCTTCTCTCAGGTGAGGCCAGACAAATCACCATTACTGGTCTACTTGCTACATTTCCTTTGTACATTCTACTCATTCTCACACAGTCCTGTCTACTGGAACCTTATCCATCTTTGTGAGTATGTGTTTTCGTTCAGTCGTGTCCAACTCTTTGAGACCCAGGGGACTATAGCCCACCAGGCTCCTCTGTCCATGGAATTCTCCAGGCAAGAACACTGGAGTGGGTTGCCGTTTCCTCCTCCAGGGGATCTTCCCATCTCGGGGATCAAACTGGCATCTCCTGCATTGGCAGGAGGTTTCTTTACCACTGAGCCACTTGGGAAGCCCTATCCATCCTTTAGGACAGTTCAAACACTGGGCCATAATCCTTTACCTGAAACCCTTGAGGTCAATTGTGTTTGGAGTTTAGAACCTTTTTAGATTTAAGAAAGGTAATAGAGTTCATATTGTTATATTACAAAATATCTCCCTAGAGCAGCACCCTTCATTCAGCTGTACTAATATTTTATAGCAAAGTATAAGAATACTCATACTAAGTGGCATACATTAAGATACTAAATAGATCAAATGAAGTTTTACCACCTGCTAAGAAAAGAGTTGGTTTCTCATGCTTTGGGGTTTGGAATTACTCATAAGTGACTACAGACCTATATTGCTTGTTTCTGAACGTCTCCCAGATTTGACCTGCTCTGCTCATAGTGTATTTTTCCAAAATTTCCTGGAAATTTTATTCAGGGACATGAATACTATTTATTCATTAGTTCATTTGCTTATTCTGTAAACATTTATTGTATATTATGTTTGCCACTGAGACTTCTGTGATAAATCAGATTGCCCTTTGCAGTCCTGGCCTGATGACAAAAAGCAGAGACTTAAAATGGCAAAAACAGGTGGAATGAGTCCTCGGATGGAGCTGAGCACAGGAAACTACAGGAGCAAAGAGGAGGCACCAGCCCAGCCTGTGGTAGCAGGTGAAGGGGAGAGACTATAAAGGTTTTCCAGAAATGAAGTCATCTGAAGAGTCAGACACGACTGAGCGACTGAACTGAACTGAACTGGACTGAGCCTTGAGCAAGGCATAGGAGTCAGCCAGGCTAAGAAATAGAGAATGGCATTGGGGGCAGAAAGAACAAGATATTAATAACACAGAAGAAAGGCAAAGCTAAGGTGATTGGCATCTGTACATGTTCGGTTTCAGAGGACTGAATGATGCTTGCAGGAAAGAGAACAAGAAGCGAAACCACTGAGCTTGGCCAGAACCAGAACTTAAAATACCTTGCTTAGTCACTCTTTGGGCCCCATGGACTGCAGCCCATCAGGCTCCTCTGCCCATAGGATTTCCCAGGCCAGAAGACTGGAATAGGTTGCCATTTCCTCCTCCAGGGGATCTTCCCGACCCAGGGATCGAACACGAGTCTCCTGCGTCTGCTGCTTTGGCAGGCAGATTCTTTATGGCTGAGCCACCAGGGAAGCCTTAAATGGGTGCTAATGAGTTAATACTTTATCTTTAAACATCATGAGCATAGGACAAAGCACTCAATGCATCGTGGAAAGTGAAAGTAGAGGAGACAGGTCTCTTCAGAATGCTGTCATTATAATCAAAGGGCGAGGCCAATACTGAGCAAGAGGAAGCTCTAGCATTTCTTCATCCATGACAGCACTTATCCTAGATTATCCCATGTTCAATTGAATTTTACAAGTAACCTTTCAGGCAGGGTTCATGTCTTAATTTATTCCTGAATGGACATTTTGTTGAACATCTACCGTGGACTGGGACCTATTCTAAGCCCTGGGGACACTGCTGGGCTTAGACACAAGCCAAGGCAGACCCTTCTCGTGGAGGTATTTATTCAAAGGGTGTGGCAATAGGGGGAGGTCAAACAAAAAATAGGCAAAGCAGCAAGCTAAATTCCAATAGTGAGAGGTAGGTGGTATCAGGAGAATAAAGTAGAGTTATGTGATGGAGTGAGTGGAAGGGACGCTCTGAGAGAGGGAGTGATTCTGACTGAGGCCTGAATGATGAGAAGGTGTCAGTCATGCAAAGGACTAGGGAAAGAGTGCTCTAGGGAGAAGAAACAGTGATTGCAGAAATCCTGGTGTGAGAACTGAGCCGGCTTGAGTGATCAAGGCAGAGAGAACCTCCAGTGCATAGAGAGCTTAAGGGGATAGGAGAGCTGTGTCAGAAGTGGGACGGGGACAGGCGGGCAGTGACCGCGTCAGGCAGAGTTTCTTGCCAATGGTAAGGAACTTGGATTTTATTCCAAGTAACTTGGGAAGTCATTAGAAGATGTTAAACAAGTGAGTGTTTGTGGGGCCCTAAATGGGAAACCTTAAAAAGAAAGGGGCTAGCTTTGTGGTCGGAAACTAAGATGGTGCCTGGTGGAAGAGATGGGGGCGAAATCCATGTTGTTTGTCAAAGTTTTTGATTGGCTCTCTTGATTTCCGTGCACGTAAACAGTGAGTGATCACCATAGACTCCTGTTATAATGAAGGTGCATGATTTGATCTTTAACGTGATTGGTGCAACTATGGAAAGTCCCTCCTAAAACCCCCCTGCTTGTCTATATAAGCTGGGAGTTTGTAACAATAAAGCGGAACTGCTCAGACAGAACCCCTGTCGCGTCTGATTGTCTCTCGCTGGCCGAGGGGCTGTGTTGGCGGACAGCAGACTCACCTTTCCTCGGGACCTCTCAGCTTTGCTGAGGGAAGTTCCACTGCCTGTTTCTTTCTGCGGAGCGCCCCCCGCAAGTGTTATAATGTGGTTTAGATGTTATAGAATTCGCTTAGCTGCTGTGCAGGATTGAAGGATGACAAGGGTGGAATTAGGAGGTGTTAAGGCCTGCTGCAAGGATCCATGTACGTGGTAATCGACCAGGGTTACAGCAGTGAGATGCAGAGATCGTATGAGATCTCGTATGAGCCTCTCGTATGAGGCTCTATTTTGACCTGTGTGTGGAATGTATGTATGTATGTTAGTGAAAAAGAAAGAAATCAAGGGTATTGGGGTCATCTCAAGACTTGGCATGTAAGTAGTCCTTAAAAAGTGTTTGATGCATTGAAAGCTTGTGTTTCTTTTATTTAAAATTATCATTTTACTACATGATGATATAACTACATAGCCTATATATCATATGAGCTTACTGAAAGTGTCCTAAGAGACAAAATTGCATTTAGAGGTAAATATTTACTTGAGTACAGCTCATTTGTGAAATTAAGTCATCTTTATGAGGCATACTCAGTCGTTTCTGTAACTAGTGAACAGTATTATATCTGTGGAATTATACAATGTGAAACCTTTCTAACCATCTTACTTGGAAAGCATAAACCCAGACTTTGTTTTTAAGTGCATTTACAGACAAAACCAACCTAGATAGCATATTGAAAAGCAGAGACATTACTTTGCCAACAAAGGTCCATCTAGTCAAGGCTATGGTTTTTCCAGTGGTCATGTATGGATGTGAGAGGTGGACTGTGAAGAAAGCTGAGCACCGAAGAATTGATGCTTTTGAACTGTGGTGCTGGAGAAGACTCTTGAGAGTCCCTTGGACTGCAAGGAGATCCAACCAGTCCATCCTAAAGGAGATAAGCCCTGGGATTTCTTTGGAAGGAATGATGCTAAAGCTGAAACTCCAGTACTTTGGCCATCTCATGCGAAGAGTTGACTCATTGGAAAAGACTCTGATGCTGGGAGGGATTGGGGGCAGGAGGAGAAGGGGACAACAGAGGATGAGATGGCTGGATGGCATCACTGAGTCGATGGACGTGAATCTGAGTGAACTCCAGCATTTGGTGATGGACCGGGAGGCCTGGCGTGCTGAGATTCATGGGGTCGCAAAGAGTCGGACACGACTGAGTGACTGAACTGAACTGAACTGACTGAACAGACAAAACAAGTTTCTTAGCACCTCAAAAACATCTAGCAAGTATGTGTGCAGTGCCTGAATAGGTACGAGTAGAAATCTAGAGAAGTGGAAAGACTTCCTCTGTGCTTTTTCCCAGTTACAAAGCAAATTACAGGATGATGGAATAAAATTCAATTGTGCATCTGATCCTTTAGGGTGGGAGGTGTAATTAGAATCTTGAAGGATGAGCAGGAGCTATGCAGATGAAGTGTTAGTCACTTAGTCGTGTCTGGCACTTTGCAATCCCATCGACTGAGGCTCACCAGACTCTTCTGTCCATGAGATTTTCCAGGCAAGAATACTGGAGCGGATTGCCATTTCCTTCTCCATGCAGATGAAGGGAGGGAGGAAAGACAGAGAGAGGAATCTGGGCAAGGGTTGGGAATGAGAAAGCTAGTGGAGGAATTGTGATGAGGTGAGGAGGGTCATAGCATCTTCTGAGGTAGGAGCCTGCTGAATGACAGAGGGTCTTGTCTGCCTTGCTAAGGGCCTCATTCTGAAGATCATAAGGGACCCCTGAAGGGGACCCCAGCAAGAGAAACGAGCAGATGGGCCTTTTACAAAGACTTATCTGTTATCAGTGTGGCAGGTGGATTGAAGGTCAGGAAGAAAATGTAGGAGGTTGCTTGACATCCAGGCATGCAAACTGAGGCTCTGGGCTTGGGAGGGAGACTCAGAAAGTAGAATAAAAAATGGGAATGTGAAAGGAAGATACGAAAGAGGAGACAAGGCTGGCTTAGATTTAGGCTAAACTCAGATTACTTTATATTTTAATGACAACAAAAAAAGCAAGCAAGCATGTCAGACAACAACATCATACTTCAATCTTCTTTTTTCCTAATTTAACTCTTGTATTTCATAGATGAGACACATGTCCCATGACTACCACTTTACATTTGTTAGTGTTTGATGCTATGTTGTATGTTTGAAGATACTTTTTTTTTAAAATGGAATTTGTGTTGCCTCCTGAGCATTTTGCCTTATTAAGACCTTGAACTAGACTCCTAAGATCTGACTTTGTTGTCTGTGAACAGAGGGGCATGGTGAAGGAGCTTGGTATTGGAAGCATCTGTGGATTGAGCTCATAGCCTCTACTGAGGTAAACAAAAGTACTTCCCTCTCACTGGGCTGTCATTGCTTATCTGTAAAAGGGGGTTACAAAAATTATCTTGATACCTTTTGACTTATATAGTGATGTTCATTAATTCAAGATGTTTATTTGAACTTATTTTATATATTTTAACTTACTTTAATTCTCAGTACACAGCTAGGAGGTAGATGGTCTATTTTTAGTGCCCTTTTACGGAGAGGGTCAGTACCTGCCAATGGTCACACTGCAACCAAGTGGAAAATGTAGGATTTGAACCAGGCAATCTGGCCTCAGGGCCTTTGCCATTAACCACTTCGCTCTGTGGGCTTCCCTCATAGCGCAGTTGGTAAGAAATCCGACTGCAATGCAGGAGACCCCGGTTCGATTCCTGGGTCGGGAAGATCCATTGGAGAAGGGATAGGCTATTCACTCTAGTATTATTGGGCTTCCCTTGTGGCTCAGCAGGTAAAGAACCTTCCTGCAATGTGGGAGACCTGGGTTCAATCTCTGGGTTGGGAAGATCCCCTGGATAAGGAAAAGGCTACCAGATCCAGTTCTGGCCTGGAGAATGCCATGGACTGTCTAGGCCATGGGGTTGCAAAGAGTTGGACACAACTTAGTGACTCTCGCTTCACTTCACTTCTTCACTTCACTCTGTAGCTTTGTGCATGGTTTATGTTCCATTCTCCTCTAGAAGAATATTTAAGTTGTTCTTTTTTATTTTTGCAAAAATCAACACAGCTTCAGTAAATATGGCTCCATGGAACTCCCTGTTTTCACATGCAAGTATCTCCCACAAGTTAAGTTAATTAAACAAGGAAGTCATTAGACTGAGGTAACTCTAATGCCTTCATAGCTTACATAAGCAAACCAAATCCTAAGCCTAAAATTTCTTGAGTTTGAGAAATCAAAACCCAAAGATAAACAATCTCAAATGGGCAACTAGCTTTTCCTGATAAGGCAACCGTAAGCTGTAATATATGGAGAAGGTGGTGGCACCACACTCCAGTACTCTTGCCTGGAAAATCTCATGGGCAGAGAAGCCTGGTAGGCTGCAGTTCATGGGGTCACGAAGAGTCGGACATGACTGAGTGACTTCACTTTCACTTTTCACTTTCATGCATTGGTGAAGGAAATGGCAACCCACTCCAGTGTTCTTGCCTGGAGAATCCCAGGGATGGGGAAGCCTGGTGGGCTGCCGTCTATGGGGTCACACAGAGTCGGACACTACTGAAGCACCTTAGCAGCAGCAGCAGCAAGCTGTAATATAACTAATCACATGATTTACTTGCTTTGCTTCCACATCTTTTCTGTGAAAATCTTTCCTCTTGCTTTGAACTGCTTCAGATCTGGCTACCTGATTGAAATCAATATTTGCTCAAATAAACTCTCAAACTGTTTAATATGATTCAGTTTATGTTTTAACACTATGGAGGTATTGCCGAGTCACTCTCCAGAACACTGCACACTGGTTTCTGCCTCCATCACATCATCCAGACTACTCCTGTAGAGGACACTGAAACCTGGTTTGCCTGACCTCATTCAGCACAGGTCACAAGGCCTGGCCCACAGAAGGTGGTCTGTGGGTACCAGGGTCACAGAGAGCAGGGGCTGGTCTAATAGCAGTTCAGTTCAGTTCAGTTCAATTCAATCACTCAGTCGTGTCCGACTCTTTGCGACCCCATGAATCGCAGCACGCCAGGCCTCCCTGTCCATCACCAACACCTGGAGTTCACTCACACTCATGTCCATCAAGTCAGTGATGCCATCCAGCCATCTCATCCTGTCGTCCCCTTTTCCTCCTGCCCCCAATCCCTCCCAGCGTCAGAGTCTTTTCCAATGAGTCTACTCTTTGCATGATGTGGCCAAAGTTCTGGAGTTTCAGCTTTAGCATCATTCCTTCCAAAGAAATCTCAGGNCCATCTATTTGCCATGAAGTGATGGGACCAGATGCCATGATCTTAGTTCTATGAATACTGAGTTTTAAGTCACCCTTTTCACTCTCTTCTTTTACTTTCATAAAGAGGCTCTTTAGTTCTTCCTCACTTTCTACTGTAAGTATGGTATAATCTGCATACTGAGGTTATTGATACTTTTCCAAGCAATCTGATTCCAGCTTATGCTTCATCCAGTCCAACATTTCTCATGATCTACTCTGCACAGAAGTTAAATAAACAGGGTGACAATATTCAGCCTTGACATACTCCTTTCCCAATTTAGAACCAGTCTGTTGTTTCATGTCCTGTTTTAACTGTTGCTTCTTGACCTGCATACAGATTCCTCAGGAGGCAGGTCAGGTGGTCAAATATTCCCATTTCTTTAAGAAATTTTCACAGTTGTGATCCACACAGTCAAAGGCTTTCACACAGTCAATAAAGTAGATATAGATGTTTTTCTGGAATTCTCTTGCTTTTTCAATGATCCAATGGATGTTAGCAATTTGATCTCTGGTTCCTCGGCCTTTTCTAAAACCAGCTTGAACATCTGGAAGTTCATGGTTCACAGACTGTTGAAGCCTGGTTTGGAGAATTTTGAGCATTACTTTGCTAGCGTGTGAGATGACTGCAATTGTGTGGTAGTTGAGTATTCTTTGGCATTGCCTTTCTTTGAGATTGGAATGAAATTGACGTCTTCCAGTCCTGTGACCATTGCTGAGTTTTCCCACTTTGCTAGTGTAGGAGAATGTTCGATCCTACCAAAAAAGTTACCCCACATCCAAGGGCAAAGGAGAAACCCCAGGAAGATGTTAGGAGTGGCAAAACCACATTTAGAATCAAACCCCATTCTCGCTGTAGACACCCGGAGGCCTCAAACAAACCTTGTGCGCACCAGGACCCAGAGACCCCACTGAGACTGAGCCAGAACTGTGTTTGGGTGTCTCCTGTGGAGGTACAGGTCAGCAGTGGCCTTCTGCAGGGGCCAGGGCTCTGGGTGCAGCAGACCTGGGTGTGGCATAAGCCCTCTTAGAGGAGGTCACCATGAAGCCACCACAGAACTGCCAGAACTTACACAGGACTGGGGAAACAGACTCTTGGAGGGCACAAAGAGAACCCCCCCTATATTTCCCATGATTGTCCAGGAGTCTCTGGCAGAGGCACGAGCTCATGGTGGCCTGCTGCAGGGTTGGGGGTGCTGAGTGTAGCAGTGGGTGCATGGGACCTTTTGAAGGAAGTCGCCTTTATCATCATTGTCTCCATCATAGTTTGGACTCAGGTCAAAAAACAGGGAGGGAACACAGCCCCACCCATCAACAGAAAATTGGATTAAATATTTACTGAACATCGCCCCACCCATCAGAACAAGACCCAGTTTCCCGACAGTCAGTCTCTCCCATCAGGAAGCTTCCATAAGCGCCTTATCCTTATCCATCAGAGGGCAGACAAAATGAAAATCACAATCAAAGGAAACTAATCAAACTGATCACATGGACCACAGCCTTGCCTAATGCAATGAAACTGTGAGCCATGCTGTGTAGGGCCACCCAAGATAGACAGTTTATGGTGGAGATTTCTGACAAAATGTGGTTCACTGGAGAAGGGAATGGCAAACCACTTCAGTATTCTTGCCTTGAGAACCCCATGAACAGTTTGAAAAGGCAAAAAGATAAGACACTGAAAGATGAATTCCCCAGGTTGGTAGGTGCCCAATATGTTACTGGAGATCAGTGGAGAAATAACTCCAGAAAGAAAGAAGAGATAGAGCCAAAGCAAAAACAACACCCAGTTGTGGATGTGACTGGTGATGGAAGTAAAGTCCGATGCTGTAAAGAACAATATTGCACAGGAACCTGGAATTGAGGTCCATGAATCAATACCAATTGGAAGTGGTCAAATAGGAGATGACAAGAGTGAACATTGATGTTTTAGGAATCAGCAAACTAAAATGAACTGGAATGGGTGAATTTAACTCAGATGACCATTATATCTACTACTGTGGGCAAGAAGAAATGGAGAAGCCATCATGGTCAACAGAAGACTCCAAAATGCAGTACTTGGATGCAAAACGACAGAACGATCTCTGTTTTCAAGGCAAACCATTCAATATCACGGTAATCCAAGTCTATGCCCCAACCAGTAACATTGAAGAAGCTGAACGGTTCTTTGAAGAACTACAAGACATTCTAGAACTAACATCCAAAAAGATGTCCTTTTCATTATAAAGAACTGGAATGCAAAAGGAGAAAGTCAGGAAATACCTGGAGATATAGGTAAATTTGGCCTTGGAGTTCAGAATGAAGCAGGGCAAAGGCTAATAGTTTTGCCAAGAGAATGCACTGGTCATAACAAACACCTTTTCCAACAACACAAGAGAAGACTCTACACATGGACATCACTGATGGTCAATACAAAAATCAGTTGATTATATTCTTTGCAGCCAAAGATGGAGAAGCTCTATACAGTCAGCAAAAACAAGGCCAGGAGCTGACTGTGGCTCAGATCATGAACTCCTTATTACCAAATTCAGACTTAAACTGAAGAAAGTAGGGAAAACCACTAGACCATTCAGGTATGACCCAAATCAAGTCCCTTATGACTATACAGTGGAAGTGAGAAATAGATTCAAGGGTTAGATCTGATAGACAGAGTACCTGAAGAGCTATGGACAGAGGTTCATGACACTGTACAGGAGACAGTGATCAAAACCCTCCCCAAGAAAAAGAAA
>SJYV01015627.1:0-11048 GCA_006410875.1 Neotragus pygmaeus | reverse complement strand
TCATTGGAAGGACTGATGCTGAAGCTGAATCTCCAATACTTTGGCCACCTGATGAGAAGAGCTGACTCATTTGAGAAGACCCTGATTCTGGGAAAGATTGAGGGCAGGAGGAGAAGGGGATGACAGAGGTGAGATGGTTGGATGGCATCATGGACTCAATGGACATGGGTTTGGGCAGACTCCGGGAGTTGGTGATGGACAGGGAGGCCTGGCGTGCTATGGTTCATGGGGTCACAAAGAGTTGGACACAACCAAGCAGCTGAACTGAATTGAACTGAAACAAGAGAGAGAGAGTTGTCCATCTCCGTATACAGTAATTAACTTTCAAGATGTTTCCCAGCCATGTTCCTGAGAATCCACAACTCCAAAAGATTCATTTCTTTGCACATATTTTTTTCACTTTGTGATGAACCTTTCTTTTTAAAAAAAAAAAAAAGACATACAGGGGCTTCCCCATAGCTCAGTTGGTAAAGAATCTGAGTGCACTGCAGAAGATCTGGGTTCTATTCCTGGTTTAGGAAGATGCCCTGGAGGAGGGCACGGCAACCCACTCCACTATTCTTGCCTGGATAATCCCACTGACAGAGTAGCCTGGCAGGTTACAGTCCATGGGTTTGCAATGGTTGGACATGACTTAGCAACTAAACCACCACAACTGCCACCATGCATGCATGCGTGCTAAGTCACTTCAGTCGTGTCCAACTCTTTGTGACCCTGTGGACTTAACCTGCCAGGCTTCTGTGTCCATGGAATTATTTTGGCAAGAATACTGGAGTGGGTTGCCATGCACTCCTCCAGAGGGATCTTCCCCACCCAAGGGAGATAATCCACATCTCTTAATGTCTCCTACAATGGCAGGCCAGTTCCATACCACTAGTGCCATCTGGGAAGCCTACATAAATACATATATAAATATATACATGGGCTTCCCTGGCGGCTCATATGGTAAAGAATCTGCCTGCAGTGCAGGAGACCCAGGTTTGATCCCTGGGTCCAGAAGATCCTGTGGAGAAGGGAATGGCTACTCACTATAAATAAATACATATAACAAGAGAGTCAAAGAATTGCTCAGAGAATAACTCAGAAATTACTATTTTCATATAATAATGCAGAGAACTACTCTGATATAAAGCATAGTGCAGTGGAAGTTTACTCACAAATGAAGATCAATTGTGTAGATTGTCTCATTGAGAAAACAGCAAAGACTGGTTTAAAAGGCTTATGCACAGATGATCTGTGGAAATAGGTCTTGCTTTGGTTCATTTTGTTTTATTTTCCCTCTGAGTAAACTGACTGCCTGGAAATCAAGAAGGGCAGTTTGCCCTTGATCAGACTGAGTAAGGGAAGACACTTTCAAATATGTTTCCTGAAGAAGGATTTTATTCAAGCTATGAAGTAAATGACATACTCTTGGCTAGTAAGAATGGCTGCTATTGCCTTTTATGGTCCCTTCCACTTATTTATTGGGTTTGCACTAAGATATTTTTTCTTAGTTGCCAGCATATTCATTTTTGAATAGCACCACTTTGTTTCCCCCACCACCCCCAAGTATCCAATAGATGTTTTTTTAAGAAGACGAGATTCCCTGAAATAGAATGCTGAGATAAATCATTCAGTTCATCCCATACTTAAGGTAGGTCTATGGAGAAACTGTAAGCCACACTGCTAGTGGACATTTTACTGGCCATAATTTGTTTTGTTTTGAACCCAACAATATTCTAACCTAAAAAGGGGGCCTCCAGAATAGCTCTCTTTTTAGCAGTTTTCCTATGTATTGCCTCTCTCTTTAAATGAAATTTATATCTGACTTTACTTTCAAAATGCTTTGATTTTTCAAAAAGCTTAATTTTTTTTAGAGTTTTAAGTTGATAGTAAAGTGAAAAGAGATACAGAAATTTCCCATATGCCCCCTCCTCCAACAAATGTAATGCCTTCCTCATTATCAATGCCCCCCACCAAAGTGACACATTTGTTACAACTGATGAACCTCCATTATAATTACCAAATGTCTGTAGTTTACATTGTAGTTCAATCATGGTTTTCGACCCTGGTGTATATTTTATGAGCTTGGACAAGTGTATAATGACATGTATCTTTTATTATAGTATCATGCAAAATATTCTCATTGCATAAAAATTCTCCATCTATTCACCCTTCCCCACTTCAGTAAAGCCTTGGCCATGACGAGTCTTTTTACTATCTTCATGTTGTCGTTTCACTTGCTAAGTTGTGTCCAACTCTTTCTGACCCTATGGACTGTAGCCTACCAGGCTTCTCTGTCTGTGAGATTTCCCAGGCAAGAATACAGGAGTGGGTTGCCATTTCCTTCTCCAGATGATCTTTTTGATCCAGGGATCGAACCCATTTCTCCTACATTTGCAGGTGGGTTCTTTACTATCTTCATATTATAGCTTTGCATTTTACAGAATGTCATATAATTGGAATCATGCAATATGTAGTATTTTTCGGTTGGTTTATTTCCCTTAGTAATGTGCATTTAAGTTTCTTCTATGTCTTTTCTGGCTTGATAGCTTATTTCTTTTGAGCCATGAATAACATTCCATTGCTTGGAAGTACCATAGTTTGTTTATCCATTTCCATACTGAAGGGCATTTTGATTGGTTCCAACTCTGGGCAATTGTGATTAAACCTGCTATAAACATACATGGGCAGGTTTTTGTGTGGACATAAATTTTCAGATCTTTTCAGTAAATACCAGAAAGCATAATTGCTGAAGCATATGGTAAGAGTATATTTAGTTTTATAAGAAACTGCCAAACTGTCTTCCAATGTAGCTGTGCCATTTTGCATTCCCACCAGCAGCGAGGGAGAGTTCCCATTGCACCACATCTTTATCAGCATTTGGTGTTTTCAGTTTTCCTGATTTTGACCATTATAGATAGTGGTATCTCATTGTTATTTTATTTTCATTCTTCTGAAAACATGTGATGTGGAGCATCTTTTCACATGCTTACTTGCCATCTGTATGTTGTTTTGGTGAGGTATCTGTTAAGGATTTTGGCTCATTTATAGTTGTGTTGCTTTATTTTCTTANGGCTGCCATCTATGGGGTCACACAGAGTCGGACACGACTGAAGTGACTTAGCAGCAGCAGCAGCAGCAGACATCTGTAACTTGCCAATTTTGCCTCCAGTGGACTCCTACTTATCTATGTCCAGCTCCTACCAATAATTAATCATTTTTTTCACTGTGTCCCAATGATACTTTTTACAAGTTGCTAGAATAGCACATATCACATTGTTTCAATTTCTCATTACATGAGCTTATTGGGTACAGGACTAAGCCTTATTCAGGTTGGTGCGCCCTCTAATGGGTAAGAGCTGGTTCTGGGCACATAGAAAGGCTACACAGTGAGTGTTCAGTATTCAAATGGATATGGATGGATTGAAAGAATGGCTCCCAGAGCTGATTCCATTGATGGAATTCATTGGTTATCAAATGAATATGAATGGATAGGTGTGTGGATTTCCCTTAAATGGTGACTTATGGAAAATTTCAAGAGTTGGAAACATGGGAAAGAAAGTTATGTGATGGCTTGAGAGTTTCTCTATCGGAAGAGGTGGCTCAGATGGTAAAGAATGTGCCTACAATGCAGGAGACCCAGGTTCAATTCCTGGGTCAGGAAGATCTCCTGGAGAAGGAAATGGCAANGTTATGTGATGGCTTGAGAGTTTCTCTATCGGAAGAGGTGGCTCAGATGGTAAAGAATGTGCCTACAATGCAGGAGACCCAGGTTCAATTCCTGGGTCAGGAAGATCTCCTGGAGAAGGAAATGGCAACCCACTCCAGCATTCTTGCCTGGGAAATCCCATGGACAGAGAAAACTGGAGGTCTACAGTCCATGGGGTCGCAAAAGAGTCGGACACGACTTAGTGATTAATCCAAGCATGGGAATACTGTTGGAAGGAGAGGTGGAAGAGCCCACTTAGAAGCACATACTCTTTCAATTTAGATTTCATGTTTATTTGGAGCAGATCTGGGGGTACTCACTCCTTGGTATAATTACTGAAAAGAGTACTTGCAAAATAAGTGTGATTGGTTCTCAAAAGCTTACTGGTTGGTAACAATATCTAACGTGCCCAAAGAAGGCAACCGAGGACAAAATTACCTGAGAACAAAATTATCTGATTGAGGTCTGAAGCTCTACCACTGGGGCAATAGCAAGAAAGCATTATAATTTTGCAGCACCAAGCATAGAGATCTCTGTAGATGGGGTCTCTGCCTTCCCAAACAGTTTCCCAGCCATGACTGGGCTCATCTCTTTTCCTTGGAGACCTTGATTTGATTGATTGGAAGGCAGTCTCCAGAGTATTTTCTAAAATCTTTCCAAGCGTGTCTAATGGACCTTTGGATTAGAAACCATTCATTGCTCTAGAAGCTTGCAGATACAACGACAAGGACCACAGTGCTTTCAGGATGCTCTGGAAATCAAATAAAAACACTGTCTACATGTGAAGAGAGCCACATTGTATATACATTAATTGAGCTGACATTTATTGAGTGGCTATGAGGTACCAGGCCCCACATAAGGGGCTCTGAAACAACGATATGCAGTGCTCATGGTGTTTATATAAGTCTCGTTGGGGTATTAGACATTAAATAATAAACACACATATAATTACAAATTGTGACAGGTGCTCTGGAGGAAAGGACAAGATGATGTGATACAAGATAATCCAGTTTAGCTGGAGTGGGGCAGGAAAGGGAAGCGGAGAGCAAGTCTTGTTTAGGTTGAGATCTCAAATACAATTCAGTGATACATGTATTTGAGGAGTTGGAGGTTAACATTAGGTTGAACCACATGAAATTACTAAGATTTAACCATTTATGACCTACAAAATGGCAATTTCATACAGTTCAACCTAATATAAGCATGTAATCTGAGCACGGACCAGGGAGAGGAGGCATGGGGTGTTCTATTTTCATCAGAGCAGGGACAGATGGCTGCAAGATTAGAGGCAACTGCTGCAAAGGGAGGAAAACTTGCAGCCCCACATTATAAAAGTAGCACTGGAATTTGAGCAGTATACTGAATGTTTATAGCATCCTTTGATTTTAAATACCCATACTTGTTCTCAAATCACTGAATCAGTGTTTGGAAAAAAAATCTAAACTTCTGTTATCTCCCCTCTTTCTAGAATAGAAGTGAAGAGGCACTGTTGTTTAAAGTTTAGTTCTTGGGTACAGTACATTTCTGAACAAATCAGCGGCTCCCATCACCAGGTAACCACACAGCGGTGGACAATGTGGTCCAGTTACCATGACTGCATAACAACCCCCCCTAAACTTTGTGGTGTAAAGCATCAACCATGTAGTATACTCATGGATCCCAGGTATCAAGTGTTGAAAAGCTCACAGTGGGGATGGTTATTCTGTGCTGTAACGCCTGGGGCCTCATTTGGGAAGATTTGGACTGTGAGGGATTAGAATTACTGGAACTGGAGGACCCACGTCCCACATATATCTACCTCCCCCACTGGAGGATCTTCACTCCCTTGTCTGCTGCCTGAGCTGGGATAGATGGTAGGCTGACTCAACTGGGATGCTGACTAGACCACTCCCCAACAACTTGGGCTTCTCGCATCCTACTAGCTAAGTTCTTAAAGGAAAGTCTCAGGAGGGGACCTTTGCAGAGTGAGCATTTCAAGACGACCATATCAAAGCCAACTGACCCTGTTTCAGAAATCACAATGAATTCCTCTGCCCCACTTCATTGGTGGACACAACCATGAGCTTACCCATATCCAAGCAGTGGGAGAGAAAGAGAAAAATTCCACCTCTCAGTGAGAAGAGTGTCAAGGTCACATTGCAGAAGAGCATGGGGGATGGAAGATATTATTGTATCCATCTTTGAAGATACAATCTGCTGTGACATGGTTAGAGAATAACACCCAGAGAAACTTTCATGATGGGCATGAAATGACTTTGCACAGGGTAGTTGGGCCTGGGCACAGTGAAGGTGAGGGCGAACTAACTCTGTTACAAGAAAGCGGTGACTCCACCAAAAGGAGTTTCTCACTTCTCTTGCGACAGTATACAGAACAATGCTGGTTCTTCCTGAGAGGATGGACACACGCACACTCAGTTTAAAGGGAGACAGAAGCCTTCTGCTGGCAGAGCTACAATTTGCAGAGCATGTTAGAGGGAAACAGAGTCTTGCAAAGAAATCAAAGGCTCAGTTTGAAAAGATTTTTTCAAGAGAACTGCAGAAGCAATAGCTGAGATATAGTGACTGAAGGCAAGAAGCAGATGTCAAGATTTAAGACATCTTAGACTGTAGCCTGGAAAGAAGGAGCCAGTGGGATAAATACCCTGACCTTTCTCAACTCCTGCCCTTTGATCTCTTGCCAGCGCCTCCCATTGGCCAAAGCAAACCAGCAGCTGGAGGGCAGGAAGCCTGGGGCCAGGCAGCCCCAGGAGGCCAGCTTTTCAAGGTACAGAGCACAGAGCGATGTGGAGATGGTGGAAGTGGATCCAGAGCACAAGCCCTGAATGAAGGAGCACACTCAGAGTCTGTGACCCAGCCTCTATGATCACCTGGACCAGGGAGGTCTGATCTGTAGACCCAACCAAATTATTACATTCAAGGTTCTGCAGCCGAGATGAACAAAACTTAAGTAAGCCTTGTTTCTGTTTTGTGTTTGAGGCTGAATTTGGTCTATGTGTGCTAATGCTGCAGAAGCATTCCAAAAAATACCGTAGGTGAATATATGCAGGAGTGTCTGTGTGCTCCACGTTAATTATTATAAGTCAGGGCAGGGAGGGGGTTGTATTACTTAGTAAAATTGATTAAATTAAAACCCCAACATAATAAATACACAGCAAAGGATACTGTTCTGTACAGTAAGCAGCAATGACACATTTTGGGAATGAAGGAATAATGTGAGCATAAAATTTAGGTAGCACATTTCCAATGATGCATAGCCGGGATTTCTAGGGAAGCGGAAGAAACAGGGAGGGAGAATCCACAGGAAGGTGGGCTGCAGGGGAACATGACCTTGGTCCTCAGCTGGGAGACAACTCTGTGGTGAGTGCTCTGAGGAGGAGGAGGAGCCTCTCTCTGGGTGACTTGGCCAACTGTCCACATCAAATCGCATTCTCACTCCTGCCATCTGGCAAACCGGATGTGACTTTTAAGAGGCAGAGCATCAAACTCTGACTTGGCCCATTTATTCTTTCCCAAGATGTCAGTTGCTGACATGTTTGTAGCCAAATAGGAGTATCTTCGGGCTGCAGAGACAGGGAGGAAGCCTGGCAAATGCTGGGAAAGTGAAAACTTGCCTGGACAGCATGAGAGGTTTCTGAGTGACCTTCAAAAACCCGACTTAGCACCCACCATCACAGCCCTCCCTGTTTCTGGAGGGGAAGGTGCCCATGCAGAAACATGCCTATACCACACGAGGCTCTGTGAGCTCCACTACTGGGATGCTGCGCAGTGCAATTTAACTTTAGCCTGGGTCCCAGGAGCCGATTGGAGGTGCCCAGCCTAGAATGTGAGGCTCCGTGGCTTTCAAGAGACTCCGTGTATTCTTAGGGATGGTCCATCTGCAAATGACCAGGCCATGACCCGCTTCCTCTTCCACGTACCCTGTTGAACTGAGTCAGCATCTCCATGGCACTGGGGCAGTACTCATGCTAGAGGCTGGTCACCTGGTGGACAGTGATTAGACCCTGAATCAGGCAAAATGAAAACACAGGGCTCTCAGTCCAGGTGTGCAGAGGCCGGTGGGGTGGAGAGGTCCCCTGCCTGAAATACTGGGGACAGACGCCATACAGTTATACATGCCTACATAATTGTTCTCAGGCTTCCCACAGAGGCCAGAATTATCACAGAAGTACATATGTTTGATGCAGAGAAAATGAAGGAAATGAAGGCCTCAATCAAAGCAGTAGAGCACTAAGCAGTAAAATAAAAAGTATAAAATCCAGCCACCCACCCACCCAGTGCTCGGGGGCCTGGTTTCCTCTAGTGGATACTCACCTGGCCTGGGAGTCCTACAGACAACTGCACGCCTCTGTACCTCTGGATCCCACTTCATATTGGGCATAAATTTGCCCAGAAGGAATGCATTTGTCATATACAACTTTTAAAAAGAAATACATTTTCCTTTTAATGAGAACCCTGTAAGCTTTACTTGACCCCAGAATGCAGTGGAGGTCCCAACCAGGTACCATTTCCTCTGGACTCTGGAGTGTGAATAAGATCCAACTCGCCGGCACCTCCTCTGTGCAGGTCCCTGCTAGATGGTTAAGAGAATCATCTCACTTAATCCTCATACCTTCTGAGCTGTATTTTATTTCTAGCCCCATTTTACAGAGAGGAGATGGGTTCAAAGAGGAAAAACAAGTCACCCACAGTCACCTGGGCAGTGTGACTATCACTCCATACCACCTCATACTCTTTAACATATGACAACAAAAAGTTAAAAATCCAAGATTCCATTTCTTGACTCCCAAAGTTCTGCCTTTGAATTCAGTGACATGACCCTGCAATCCAAGTCGTGCAGGGTGGAGATCGAGCTCAAAATCCACCGCCCATGGGCCGGACCTGGGTGCAGGCAGGGAGAGGGCACTGCTGCCCACTACTGTCCCCAGCATGCGCCTTTCCCTGGTCCAGGCTGGATGCTTCCCAGGTAATCTGCCCCCGTGAGAAGCAACTTCTTCCTGGCAGAAGCAACAACTTCCTTCCAGGCTGTGTTTAAGCAATGGTTGCAGACTAGGCCTGCTCCTGCAGGTGTGGTCTGCCCTGGCAGCTGACATCTGGTGTCAGGATACCCCCTTCTCCTGGTCCTGGTCATCGGTGAGCAGGGAGGCAGGTGGTCGTCTACACCAGGCGAGTCTTGCTTGGGTCCATGTTCAGGCTTCCTAGTACCTTCTCCCAGTGGGGAAACTGCGTCCTTTCATCAATCTCTAATGAGGTCCCTACCTGTTTTAACAAGAGCCAATGCTGTCCAGGCTATTTGCAGAGTCTACAAATCTTTGCTTTGGAATCCCTGGAGAGAAAGAAAGATTCCCTAAACATCTTTCTCCCTCACCTTTGAAAGGGCTCTCATCCAACATCCTCTCCACTTTCCTAAACCAAAGGAAAGACATTCTTTGCAATCCCTCTAATTAACAGTTTGTTTTATTTTTCAATATCTGGTGGTCGATTTAGTTTAAGGTCCTTGGAGAATTTAAACTACATGGATTAAATAAAAGCAGCTGCAAAGTGGAGAATGTTTCAGCAGACTTTTTCCCTCTCTTTTTAATTGGTAGCAGTACAATCTGTAACAAGGTGAGTCTAATTCCATTCTGCTGAAAGAGGAAGAAAGTTCCATTTTTATTATCCTTTCAAGAATATCTAGCAAATCGGCGGGGTTGGTGGATTTTTTGTGTGTTTTTCTCCCCTAATATAATGAAAAGGAGAAAAGCCTCAATTTCTTTCCATTTCTGAGGAATCATCAAGTGTGGAGGTCAAATGAGGAGACAGACATGTCCCTTGCATGAAGTCTTTGCCTTACTCTGGAGTCCCAATCTTGCTTTCCATTTTATCTAGGAGCATGGGCTGGCTGCACTGTCCCTAGCCATTAAAGCCAGCCTGGTCCTGCTCCTCTTGGAAACGTGAAGCGCATTTTCTCCTCCAGCAACCCTGCGACAGCTCCCTATTGGGGACAGGTGGGCCTCTGCTTTACATCAGTTGTTTCCTTGACCTCTGGGCCAGTCGATTACCTGCTTTCAAGGCCTCCCTTAAGCCTCACCTGCTCCACGAAGCTTCCCCAGACTAACACAGACTCATCAGACTACTCCCCTTCTGTGAATTCCACACAGTCCTGCACTGTTGGGCATGATTCTCCAGATGTGGGCACAGCAGCATGGGCAGCAAGCTTCAAGCTTCCACAGACCTGTTAAAAACCCTTGTTTATGTAGTCTCAGTGCTCTTATACTGGTCAATTAAAAAGCAACTAGATACAGCCTTAATGGAAGGCAGCTTAGTAATAAGAATCAAAAAACTTTAAATTTCACTGGGCCTTTGACCTACCAATTATACCTCTAGGAATATATCCTCAGGGAAAAATTATGTATGAAGAATGCTCATTAGAAGTATTTATTACTTATAAAATTTGGAAATAATCCAAGTGTCCAACAATAGGAAAATAGCGAAATAAATTATACAACAGCTATACAATGGACTAGTCTACGGCCATTAAAAATATTACATATACTATTTAATGACAGGGAAAGTTATTCAGGTTATTTTTTAAGTAGAAAAACAGACTTTAAATTAATGGCAAATTTTACTTTTAATCATACAATATACATCTTTGATTTATAAAAGTCTAATGCTATTTTATATTTTTACTCTATTATCATTGAATTAGCTGTTCTTTGTTCCTTTGAATAGCAAAAGAATTATCAACAAAGCTGCAGAAAATCACTTCTGCCTGGGGTAAATTTAGGGGTATATAGCCATTCAAGGATTCTTTGTGGTTCATCTACCTTCCACCGATTTTATTAGTTAGAGACTGATGCTTGATATTGTGTGTGTGTGTGTGTGTGTGCACATGCGAGCTCAGTTGCTTCAGTCGTGTCTGACTGTTTGAGACCCTATGGACTGTAGCCTGCCAGGCTTCTCTGTTCATGGGACTTTCCAGGCAAGAACACTGGAGTGGGTTGCCATGCCTTCCGCCAGGAGATCTTCCCAACTCAGGGATCGAACCCACGTCTTTTACGTCTCCTGCATCACAGGCAGATTCTTTACCATTGAGCCACCTGGGAAGCCCCATTGATATTGCCTATTACCTGGCAAACCAAGGCCCAAGAGAGAATGAAACCTGATGTCTTCCTGAGTAAAGACCATACTGCATCTTCCCTGCTAAGGTCTAATTTTGGTCAAGGGGTGAAAGCTTGTATTGAGTCAGGTCTACGGTCCCAGTTCACAAGATAACATTTTAATTTGCCTTTTGTCCCCTCACTTGTATTGGTGAGAGCTGCAGCTACTGATCCCTCTTTTGAGTCACACACACACACACACACACACACACACACAC
>SJYV01015626.1:0-41021 GCA_006410875.1 Neotragus pygmaeus | reverse complement strand
TAAGGTCCATCTAGTCAAGGGTATGGTTTTTCCAGTAGTCATGTATGGATATGAGAGTTGGACTGTGAAGAAGGCTGAGCACGGAAGAACTGATGCTTTTGAACTGTGGTGTTGGAGAAGACTCTTGAGAGTCCCTTGGACTGCAGAAGATCCAACCAGTACATTCTGAAGGAGATCAACCCTGGGATTTCTTTGGAAGGAATGATGTGAAGCTGAAACTCCAGTACTTTGGCCACCTCATGCGAAGAGTTGACTCATTGGGAAAAACTCTGATGCTGGGAGGGGTTGCGGGCAGGAGGAGAAGGGGACGACTGAGGGTGAGATGGCTGGATGGCATCACGGACTGGATGGACGTGAGTCTGAGTGAACTCTGGGAGATGGTGATGGACAGGGAGGCCTAGCGTGCTCCGATTCATGGGGTCGCAAAGAGTCAGACACGACTGAGTGACTGAACTGAACTGATGTACCAGTTACATATTGCTGCTGCTGCTAAGTCACTTCAGTCGTGTCCGACTCTGTGTGACTCCATAGACGGCAGTCCACCAGGCTCTCCCGTCCCTGGGATTCTCCAGGCAAGAACACAGAGTGGGTTGCCATTTCCTGCTCCAATGAATGAAAGTGAAAAGTAAAGGGAAGTCGCTCAGTCGTGTCTGACTCTTAGCGACCCCATGGACTGCAGCCCACCAGGATCCTGCGTCCATGGGATTTTCCAGTCAAGAGTACTGGAGTGGGATGCCATTGCCTTATCCAGTTACATATTAAGTGCTGAAAATAACAAGAGAAGTAATATGACATCTACCTTTGAGGATCTTATGGTCTAAATGGCAAATAAATCTGAAATGTATAATGCAGTAACATAAATTCCATTATCACAAAACAAATGAATAACGCTCATTTTTCTGAAGTGTAACTTCTTGTTCAGAAACTATCAATATCTTCCATATCCCTCCTATCAAATTTCTCACAGAAAAGGACTAACATCCCTGTAATAGGGAAGAAACTGTAATAGGGAAGAAACTATATTGTGTTACAAGTTAATACTCCAGAGAGGTTGCCTATAAGCTAAAATTACGTATAATGGCCCATCTCTGAGAATCCTGCCTCCCAGAAAATGAGTATTAAGCTAAAATGTATCTGTTTAGCTCACATAAGGGCTTCCCTGGTGAGTCAGACAGTAAAGAATCTGTCTGCAACACAGGAGACCTGGGTTCAATCCCTGGGTTGGGCCCATCCTCTGGAGAAGGGAATGGCTACCCAACCAGTATTCTTGTCTGGAGAATTCCATGGAGAGAAGCCTAGCAGGCTACAGTCCATAGGGTTACAAAGTGTTAGACAGAGCTAAGCAACTAACACACACACACACACACACACACACACACACACACACACCTCACAGGAAACATCCTCACCAGACTCACCTGTGAATGATTTCAGGAAGGGAAAAACTAACATCTCCCCTCCAAAGGCTGAACCAAACCAGGAAATGTTTCCATTTACTCCTTCCCTTTTCAGTATAAAAGATGCCTGAATTCCAACTAAGGGAAGGTGGTTCTTTGAGGCACAAGCCCATCATCTTTTATGTCTGCTGGCTTTCCAAATAAAGGCACCATTTCTTGCCCCAGCAATGTTTCTCTTGATTTATTGGCCTGTTGCACAGTGAGCAGGCAGTATGAGCTTGGACTTGGTAACAGCACCACAGAACTAACCCTCTTCCATTATTTCCATAAAAACTCTCCTCTCCACTCTGTATTCAGATCTTTGTGATCTAATCAAACAGAAAGTGAAAGTGCTAGTTATCAGTCGTCTGACTCTTTGTGTGGACCACGCTCCTCTGTCCATGGGATTCTCCAGGCAAGACTACTGGAGTGGGTTGCCATTTCCTTCTCCAGGGGGTCTTCATGACCCAGAGATAAAACCCAGATCTTCTGCATTGCAGGCTGATTCTTTACCATCTAAGCCACCAACTGAGTCAACTGCTAACCTTGGATGTGACTTAGTCTTTTCTGCATCTCCATCTGTGAGAAAATTCTTTTCTCTTTTAATTTCTACTTTTTCTTTCTTCATCTTTTCAACTTAAGTTCATCAAAAATATTGACTTCTCCACAGAGACATTCTGAATTTTCTATACAGAGGCAATTTCTCCTTAAATTAGATTAGCATAATAAAGTCCATGTTTTACACTTACTGCTTATAAACATTAAGCAGTAGCTAGAGTAACACTTGAATTTAATCTTCATTCCACCCTTATCACTGAACCGTATTCAAGGATTCAGAGCAGGAACTGCATTGTGGTACCTTGATTATTTTGTATCTGCCTTACTGTGTCTAACCCAATGTAATACAAATACTCAAAAAAAAAAAAAAAAACATAAATTCCTAAATATAATGTAATCCCCCAATAGGGTAAACTTCCATATTCCCAATGGGAATTTTACGAATAAGACAGTTTTGCCCAAGACAAATATAAATTTACTTATCATACATGAGATGAAACTATGAGCCATGCTGTGTAGGGCTACCCAAGAAGGATGGGTCATGGTGGAGAGTTATGACAAAACTTGGTCCCCTGGAGAAGGGAATGGCAAAATACTTCAGTATGCTTGCCTTGAGAAACCCATGAACAGTATGAAAAGGCAGCACTGACTCAATGAAATGAGTTTAAGTAATCTCAGGGAGTTGGTGATAGACAGGGAGGCCTGGTGGGCTGCAGTCCATGGGGTCGCAAAGAGTCGGACACAACTGAGCATCTGAACTGAACTGATAGCTAGTTGTTTTGTTTTAGTTGTCATATTTCAATTACATATCTTATCAAACAATATAATAATTAAGAAATAGTATAATTTTTCTTTCTCACATTAAAAAATTGAGTGAAAAAATTTACTCAAACTTTTAATTGAGTCCATCTTACATGAGTCCATCTTACATGAGTCCATCATGGAATCTTCATATTTTACATTTATAATAATCATTGTTTTCTAGGATACATCAACTTCACTGAAATCTAGGAGTTTTTTTTTTTTAATATGTGAATCTACTGTCTCTAGGAATTTTATTTCAAAGAGCAAAATCCATTTGCCTATCTTGTAAATAGTCATTTTTTCATGTGGCCTGTGGTGGTCTACTTATGATCCCCACCACATTGGCATCTACTATTTGATCTGATAGAGTGCCTGATGAACTATGGATGGAGGTTCATGGCATTGTACAGGAGAGAGGGATCAAGACCATCCCCATGGAAAAGAAATGCANTCCCTTTCTGTTCTTTTCCTCTATTTCTTTGCATTGATCACTGAGGAAGGCTTTCTTATCTCTTCTTGCTGTTAGTATACTGCATTGGTGTTTTCCTTTCTGGCTTACTTCACTGTGTATAATAGGCTCTAGGTCCACCCACCTCATTAGAACTGATTCAAATGTATTCTTTTTAGTGGCTGAGTAATACTCGATTGTGTATATGTTCCATAGCTTTCTTATCCATTTGTCTGTTGATGGACATCTAGGTTGCTTCCATGTTCTGGATATTATGAACAGTTTTATGATGAACATTGGGGTACACGTGTCTTTTTCAACTCTGGTTTCCTTGGTGTGTATGCCCAGCAGTGGGATTTCTGGGTCTTATGGCAGTTCCATTTCCAGTTTTTAAGGAATCTCTACATTGTTCTCCATAGTGGCTGTACTAGTTTGCATTCCCACCAACAGTGTAAGAAGGTTCCCTTTGCTCCACACCCTCTCCAACATTTATTGCTTGTAGACTTTCGGATAGCAACCATCTGACTGGCGTGAAATGGTACCTCATTGTGGTTTTGATTTGTGTTTCTCTGATAATGAGTGATGCTGAGCATCTTTTCATGTGTTTGTTAGCGATCTGTTTGTGTTCTTTGGAGAAATGTCTGTTTAGCTCATTTTTTTATTGGGTCGTTTATTTTTCTGGAATTAAGCTGCAGGATTTGCTTGTATATTTTTGAAATTAATTCTTTGTCAGTTGCTTCATTTGCTATTATTTTCTCTCAATCTAAAGGCTGTCTTTTCACCTTGCTTAGAGTTTCCTTTGTTGTGCAGAAGCTTTTAATTTTAATTGGGTCCCATTTGTTTTCTTTTTGCTTTTATTTCCAATATTCTGGGAGGTGAATCATAGAGGATTCTGCTGTGATTTATGTGGGAGAGTGTTTTGCCTATGTTCTCCTGTAGGAGTTGTATAGTTTCTGTTTGTACGTTTAAATATTTAATCCGTTTTGAGGTTTTTTTTTGTGTGTATGGTGTTAGAAAGTGTTCTGGTTTCATTCTTTTACAAGTGGTTGGCCAATTTTCCCAGCACCACTTGTTAAAGAGATTGTCTTTTCTCCACTGTATGTTCTTGCCTCCTTTGTCAAAGATAAGGTGTCCATTGGTGTATGGATTTATCTCTGGGCTTTCTATTTTGTTTCATTGATCTATATTTCTGTCTTTGTGCCAGAACCATAATGTCTTGATGACTGTGGCTTTGTAGTAGAGCCTGAATTCAGGCAGGTTGATTCTTCCAGTTCCATTCTTCTTTCTCAAGATTGTTTTGGTTATTCAAGGTTTTTATATTTCC
Source organism: Neotragus pygmaeus (assembly GCA_006410875.1). Classification (NCBI taxonomy): domain Eukaryota; kingdom Metazoa; phylum Chordata; class Mammalia; order Artiodactyla; family Bovidae; genus Neotragus; species Neotragus pygmaeus. Next base: position 36,451 of record SJYV01015626.1, on the reverse strand, counting down.
ATAGAAATCATGAAATTATTTGTTCTAGCTCTGTGAAAAACACCTTTGGTAGCTTGATAGGGATTGCATCAAATCTAAAGATTGTTTTGGGTAATATACTCATTTTCACTATATTGATTCTTCCGAGACATGAACACGGTACATTTCTCCATCTATTAGTGTCGTCTTTGATTACTTTCACCAGTGTTATATAGTTTTCTATATATAGGTCTTCTGTTTCATTTGGTAGATTTAGTCCTAAGTATTTTATTATTTTTGTTGCAATGGTGAATGGATTGTTTCCTTAATTTGTCTTTCTATTTTCTCATTATTACTGTATAGGAATGAAAGGGATTTCTGTGTCTTGATATATCCTGCAACTTTACTATGTTCATTGATTAGCTCTAGTAATTTTCTGGCGGAGTCTTCAAGGGTTTCTATGTAGAGGATCATGCCATCTGCAAATGGTGAGAGTTTAACTTCTTTTCCCATTTGGATTCCTTTATTTCTTTTTCTGTTCTGATTGCTGTGGCCAATACTTCCAGAACTATGTTGATTGGTAGTGGTGAGAGTGAGCACCCTTGTCTTGTTCCTGACTTTATGGGAAATGCTTTCAATTTTTCACCATTGAGGATAATGTTTGCTGTGGGTTTGTCATTTATAGCTTTGATTATGCTGATGTATGTTCCTTCTATTCCTGCATTCTGGAACATTTTATCATAAATGGATGTTGAATTTTGTCAAAGGCTTTCTCTGCATCTATTGAGATAATCCTATGGCATTTGTTTTTCAATTGTTATTGTGGTGTATTATATTGGCTGATTTGTGGATATTGAAGAATCCTGGCATCCCTGGGATAAAGCCCACTTGGTCATGATGTATGATCTTTTTAATGTGTTATTTGGTTCTGATTGCTATAATTTTGCTAAGAATTTTTGCATCTATGTTTGTCAGTCATACTGGCCTGTAGTTTTCTTTTTTTGTGGCATTATTGTCAGGTGTTTGTATTAGGGTGATGGTGGCCTCATAGAATGAGTTTGTAAGTTTATCTTCCTCTGCAAATTGCTTCAAGAGTTTGAGTAGGATAGGTATTATCTCTTCTCTAAATTTTTGGTAGAATTCAGCTATGAAGCCATCTGGTCCTGAGTTTTTGTTTGCTGGAAGATTTCTGATTACAATTTCAATTTCTGTGCTTGTGATGTGTCTGTTAAGATATTCTATTTCTTCCTGATTCAGTTTTGGAAAGTTGTACTTCTCTAAGAATCTGTCCATTTCTTCCACGTTGTCCATTTTATTGGCATGTACTTGCTGATAGTAGTCTCTTATGATCCTTTGTATTTCTGTGTTGTCTGTTATGATCTCTCCATTTTCATTTCTAATCTTATTGATTTGATTCTTTTCCCTTTGTTTCTTGATGAGTCTGGATAATGGATTGTCAATTTTATTTATCCTCTCAAAGAGCCAGCTTTTGGCTTCGTTGATTTGTGCTATGGTCTGTTTCTTTTGTATTTATTTCTGCCCCAATGTTGAAGATTTCTTTCCTTCTCCTAAACCTGGGGTTCTTCATTTCTTCCTTTTCTAATTGCTTTAGGTGTAAAGTTAGGTTATTTATTTGACTTTTTCTTGTTTCTTGAGGTAAGCCTGTATTGCTATGGACATTCCCCTTAGCACTGCTTTTACAGGGTTTTGGGTTGTTTTGTTTACATTTTCATTCGTTTCTATGCATATTTTGATTTCTTTTTCGATTTCTTCTGTGATTTGTTGGTTATTCAGCAGCATGTTGTTCACCCTCCGTATATTGGAATTTTTAATAGTTTTCATCCTGTAATTGAGATCTAATCTTATTGCACTGTGGTCAGAAAAGATGCTGGAATTATTTCATTTTTTTTGAATTTACCGAGGCTAGATTTGTGGCCCAGGATGTGATCTATCCTGGAGAAGGTTCCGCGTGCACTTGAGAAAAAGGTGAAATTCATTGTTTTGAGGTGAAATGTCCTATAGATATCAGTTAGGTCTAACAGGTCTATTGTATCATTTAAATTTGTGTTTCCTTGTTAATTTTCGGTTTAGTTGACTTAGCCATAGGTGTGAGTGGGGTATTAAATTCTCCCACTATTATTGTCTTATTGTTAATTTCTCCTTTGATACTTGTTAGCATTTGTCTTACATATTGTGGTGATCCTATGTTGGGTGCATTTATAACAGTTCTATCTTCTTCTTGGATTGATAGTTTGATCATTATGCAGTGTCCTTCTTTGTCTCTTTTCACAGCCTTTGTTTTAAAGTCTATTTTATCTGATATGAGGGTTCATTCTCCTGCTTTCTTTTGGTGTCTATTTGCATGGAATATCTTTTTCCAGCCCTTCACTTTCAGTCTGAATGTGTCCCTTGTTTCTAGGGGGTCTCTTATAGACAACATATATAGGGGTCTTGTTTTTATATCCATTCAACCAGTCTTTTTCTTTTGTTTTGGGGCATTCAGCCCATTTACATTTAAGGTAATTATTGATAAATATGATCCCGTTGCCATTTATTTTCTTGTTTTGGGTTTGAGTTTCTACATCTTTTCTGTGTTTCCTGTCCAGAGATGATCCTTTAGCATTTGTTGGAGAGCTGGTTTGGTGGTGCTGAATTCTTTCAGCTTTTGTTGTCTGTAAAGTTTTTGTTTTCTCTTTCATATTTGAATGAGATCCTTGCTGGGTACAGTAATCTGGGCTGTAGATTTTTTTCTTTCATCACTTTAAGTATGCTCTGCCATTCTCTCCTGGCCTGAAGAGTTTCTATTGAAAGATCAACTGTTATCCTTATGGGAACCCCCTTGTGTGCTATTTGGTGTTTTTCCCTTGCTGCTTTTGATATTTGATCTTTGTGTTTGATCTTTGTTAATTTGATTAATATTTTTCTTGGAGTGTTTCACTTTGCATTTATCCTTTTGGGGACTTTCTGGGTTTCTTGGAATGGGTGATTATTTCCTTCCCCATTTTAGGGAGGCTTTCAACTATTATCTCAAGTATTTTCACATGGTCTTTCTTTATGTCTTCTTCTTCTGGGACTCCTATGATTCGAATGTTGGCACATTTAACATTGTCCCAGAGGTCTCTGAAATTGTTCTTATTTCTTGTAATTCGTTTTTCTTTTTTCCTCTCTGTTTCTTGGATTTCTACCATTCTATTTTCTACTTCACTTATCCTATCTTCTGCCTCTGTTATTCTACTCTTGCTTCCCTCCAGAGTGTTTTTGATCTCATTTATTGCATTATTCATTATATATTGACTCTTTTTTATTTCTTCTAGGTCCTGTTAAACTTTTCTTGCATCTTCTCAATCATTGTCTCCAGGCTATTTATCTGTAATTCCTTATTGTTTTCAAGATTTTGGATCATTTTCACTATCATTATTCGAATTTTTTTATCAGGTAGCTTCCCTATATTTTCCTCTTTTGTTTGGTTTGGTGAACATTATTCTGTTCCTTTACCTGCTGGGTATTTCTCTGCCTCTTCATCTTGTTTATATTGCTGTCTTTGGGGTCACCTTTCTGTATTCTGGCAGTTTGTGGAGTTCTCATTATTGCAAAGTTTTCTCACTGTGGGTGGGGTTTGACAGGTGGCTTGTCAAAGTTTCTTGATTAGGGAAGCTTGTGCCGGTGTTCTGGGGGATGGAGCTGAATTGCTTCTCTCTGAAGTGTGAAGAAGTGTCCAGTAATGAGTTATGAGAGGTCAGTGGATTTGGAGTGACTCTGTGCAGTCTGTATATTGAAGCTCAGGGCTATGTTTCCTGTGTTGCTGGAGAAATTGCGTGGTATGTCTTGCTATAGAACTTGTTGGCCCTTGGGTGGTGCTTGGCTTCAGAGTAAGTTTGGAGGTGTTTGATGAGCTCTTATCGATTAATGTTCGCTGGAGTGAGGAGTTCTCTGGTTTTCTCAGGATTGCACTTTATCCTCCTGCTTCTGGTTTTTAGTTTTACTCTTATAATAGTCTCAATACTTCTCCATCTATACAGCACCAATGATGAAACATTTAGGTTAAAGATGAAAAGTTTCTCCACAGTGAGGGACACCCAGAGAGGTACACACAGTTACATGGAGAAGAGAAGAGGGAGGAGGGTGATAGAGGTGACCGGGAGTAGAAGAGGGGGAATCAAAAGAGGTGAGAGCAAACTAGCCAGTAATCACTTCCTTATGTGCTCTCCACAGGCTGGATCCCTCAGAGACGTTCAAAGAATTACACAGAGAAGAGAAGAGGGAGGAAGGAAACAGAGGTGATCAGGGGGGCAAAGGTGGGAATCAAAAGGAGAGAGACAGTTCCAGCAAGTAATCAGTTCCCTAACTGTTCTCCACAGTCCAGAACACACAAAAGATTCACAGATGTGGGTAGATAAGAGAAGGGGGAGGGAAGAGATAGAGGCGACCTGGTGGATAGGTCACCAAGGGGGAGAGAGCAATTGGGCCAGTGATCTCACTCCCAAGTAAAAATGGTTGCTCAAGATTGGGTTCTTAAAGGTAAAAAATTGCTAACAAATACCAAAAAACAAAGATTAAAAATCTAGAGTAGAGGTTGGATTCTCAAAAATACAATAGTAACAGAAAAAAACAACGTCACGGAAATTATATATATATATATATATATATATGAATTTTGCTTTAAGAAACAGGGTCTTTATTTCAAACTAATAGGTTATAATAATGAAAATTAAAGGAGTAATAGAGGACTTAAAAATAAAAAAAATAAATTTAAAGAATGAAATTAGTAAAATATATATTTTGGGCTTTCTCTGGTGTTGTTATGGACAGTGTGGGATGAGTTCACTTTCAGGTAGTTCCTTGATCTAGTTTATACCTCTCAAGATCTATAGGCCCCTTCCTATGTAGTCATTGCTAACTGCAGGGTTTTAATCTATTGAACCTGTCGCTTCCAGGGCAGTTACCTGTGTTTTAGTTTCTTCTGTTTGCTAGTCTCTTCAGTGTCTAATTTCTGCCCTGACCCAAAGGGGTGGTGGTGGACAATTTTTTAGGCTCATTTGTTCAGTCGTTCTGTGAGGAAGGAGGGTTGCTGCCAACAGATAACAATGGCTGTGCTCACAGTAATTCGGCCACACTGGGTTTGCGACCGCTCACAGAGTGTATGCTTTCCCTGTCTAGACTGCTCAAGCTCTAGGTTGCTCTGCTGGGAACTGTCTGAGGTGGGCCCTGGGTTGCATGCACTTTCCAGGTCTAAGCCGCTCAGGTTCAGGTACTCGGACACTCCACAAAGGAGCAGACTTGGTTGGGCCTGCGTTTTGTGCCCTTCCCAGGTCCGAACCACCCAGGAGACTAGGTGTTTGGCAAGCATGGTCTCTGTGAGTTATTGCCTCTCCCATCCCTGCCACTTGGTTTTCTGGGTATACAGCTGGCACAATTTCTCAGGCGGTTGTTGACTGTCCAGAATCCCAAGAAGTCTTGGTTAGCAATGAAGCCTGCTTGCAGTTTAGTAGATGATGCCTCCCTGGGGCTGTGATTGCCCCCTTCCAGCCCTGGCTGCCCTCGCCTGCCTGTCTCTGGCAGGGGATGGGCCGGTCTGCAGCTGGCTAGCTCTGCTTAGTCCTTTGTTCTGTGAGCAGGCCTGGCAGTTTCTTAGTTTAGGGCTTTTCAACGCAGTAGCTATTCCAGGGTCTGGTTTGCTATCTCAAGTTAGTTCCCGCAGATTGCCCTTGGGGCATTCTGGCCCAGTCCTTATTCTAAACAATGCAGCTCACACTTCCCTACCCAGCCCCCTCTTGCTAGTGGTGAATGCAGGTGTCTGCCCAGCTGCTCTGCTGGGAGTTACCTTTGGGCATGTAATCTGTGGGTTTAAATTATTTATTTATTTTTCCTCCCAGTTATGTTGCCCTCTGAGGTTCCAAGGCTCGCCACAGACTCGCCAGTGAGAATGCTTCCTGGTGTTTGGAAATTTCCCTTTTTTAAGACTCCCATCCTGGGATGGATCTCTGTCCCTACCTCATTTACCTCTCTTTATCTGTTACATTTTTTCCTACCTCCTTTTGAACCTTCCTACCTGCTTTTTGGGTGCCTGATGTCCTCTGCCTGCATTCAAAAGTTGTTTTGTGGAATTTACTCAGCGTTCAAATGTTCCTTTGATGAATTTGTTGGGGAGAAGGTGGTTTCTTTGTCTTACTTCTCCATTACCTTAGGACTGCCCCTGAAATTATTCATAATTCCCATGAGATCAATAGGGCCCTGAAGACAATATTGCCTTGCTAGTGGGGAATAGTAAACCTGGTTTAAAGGCTGGTTTCTCTTCTTAAAAAAACTTTACAGCAAGCCTTCAAAAATGCAATTGTTTCAAAGAAATTAACAGTGATTACAAACAGAGAAAGGAATAATTTATAAAAACTTTAAAATATCCAGCATCCAAAGGTAAAGTGAGCACATCCACAATTCAGTTTAAAATTTCCATATAAATTGTGCAAGTATTTGTCCTAGTTTCATCTCAATATTGTAAGTTGATTATCCTCTGATTAAGATAATTAAATAAATTTAAAAAGAAAAAATACAGATGTGTAAAGAAGCAAGAAAATAACTATAATGAGGGAAAATGAATTAGCAAAAACACAAGTAAAATATATATTACACAATTAGCAGGGAAAGACATTAAAATACATCAGTTCAGTTCAGTTCAGTTGCTCAGTTGTGTCCGACTCTTTGTGACACCATGAATTGCAGCACACCAGGCCTCCCTGTCCATCACCACTCATGAGTTCACTCAAACTCATGTCCATCGAGTCGGTGATGCCATCCAGCCATGTCATCCTCTGTTGTCCCCTTCTCTTCCTACCCCCAATCCCTCCCAGCATCAGAGTCTTTCCCAATTAGTCAACTGGTCGCATGAGGTGGCCAGAGTACTGGAGTTTCAGCTTTAGCATCATTCCCTACAAAGAACAACCAGGGCTAATCTCCTTTACAATGGACTTGTTGGATCTCCTTGCAGTCCAAGGGACTCTCAAAAGTCTTCTCCAACACCACAGTTCAAAAGCGTCAATTCTTCAGGGCTCAGCTATCTTCACAGTCCAACTCTCACATCCATACATGGCCACTGGAAAAAACATAGCCTTGACTAGATGGACCTTTGTTGGCAAAGTAATGTCACTGCTTTTCAATATGCTATCTAGGATGGTCATAACTTTCCTTCCAAGGAGTAAGTGTCTTTTAATTTCATGAGTGCAGTCACCATCTGCAGTGATTTTGTAGCCCAAAAGATAAAGTCTGACATCATTTCCACTGTTTCCCCATGCATTTTCCATGAAGTGATGGGATCAGATGCCATGAACATCATTTTCTGAATGTTGAGCTTTAAGCCAACTTTTTCACTCTCCTCTTTCACTTTCATAAAGAGGATTTTTAGTTCCTCTTCACATTCTGCCATAAGGGTGATATCATCTGCATATCTGAGGCTATTGATATTTCTCCCAGCAATCTTGATTCCAGCTTGTGTTTCTTTCAGTCCAGCGCTCCTCATTATGTACTCTGCATATAAGTTAAATAAGCAGAGTGACAGTATACAGCCTTGACGTACTCCTTTTCCTATTTGGAACCAGTCTGTTGTCCCATGTCCAGTTCTAACTGTTGCTTCCTGACCTGCATACAGGTTTCTCAAGAGGCAGGGCAGGTTGTCTGGTATTCCCGTTTCTTTCGGAATTTTTTACAGTTTATTGTGATCCACGCAGTCGAAGACTTTGGTATAGTCAATAAAGCAGAAATAGATGTATTTTGGAACTCTCTTGCATTTTTGGTGATTCAGTGGATGTTGGCAATTTGATCTCTGGTTACTCTGCCTTTCCTAAAGCCAGCTTGAACATCTGGAAGTTCACAGTTCACGTATTGCTGAAGCCTGTCTTGGAGAATTTTGAACATTACTTTACTTGCATGTCAGATATGTACAATTGTGAGGTAGTCTGAGCATTCTTTGGCATTTCTTAGGGATTGGAATGAAAACTGACCTTTTCCAGTCCTGTGGCCACTGCTGAGTATTCCAAATTTGTTGACATATTGAGTGCAGCCCTTTCACAGCATCATCTTTCACGACTTGGAAATTCCAAGCTCAACTGGAATTCCATCATCTCCACTAGTTTTGTTCATAGTGATGCTTTCTTAGGCTCATTTGAAGCCACATTCCAGGCTTTAGGTGAGTGATTATCAATAACCCTTATATGCATGAAGCTGAAGAATATTGAGTATGTTAAATAGAGACATGTAAAATAGAAATGCAAACACCATGGAAAAAAATTAATGGCGCATCAGAGAGCTTTGAAATAATTTTAAGAGTGCTAAAATATTTGTAAATGGAATCCCGCAGGAAGTGAAAGACAGGAGAATAGAATAAAGAACTGCATAATTACTGGCGGAAAATTTCCAGGAATGATGAACATTTTAACCCTGTTAACACAGAAGGTCAATTAATTCAAGGACAAGAAATATGACAACTATACAAAGGCACATCATAATTCATGGCTTTTTGACAGTAACCAAAGAAACGTAACCAGAAGGAAAAACCTACACAGGAGAACAAGAAATGGGGATGATAGCAGATTNCCCTGTTAACACAGAAGGTCAATTAATTCAAGGACAAGAAATATGACAACTATACAAAGGCACATCATAATTCATGGCTTTTTGACAGTAACCAAAGAAACGTAACCAGAAGGAAAAACCTACACAGGAGAACAAGAAATGGGGATGATAGCAGATTATGCAGAAAAAACAATGTTAGCCAGAGAACACCAGCACCACATCTTAAATGCTGAGAGGAACATAATTGACACAGAATTCTATACCCAAGAAAAATACATATCAAAAACAAGATAAAAGGCTTTCTCAGACATACAACAACAGCAAGACTGCATCACCACCAACAGACCAATGTAATAAATGTTTTTTANATGCTGAGAGGAACATAATTGACACAGAATTCTATACCCAAGAAAAATACATATCAAAAACAAGATAAAAGGCTTTCTCAGACATACAACAACAGCAAGACTGCATCACCACCAACAGACCAATGTAATAAATGTTTTTTAAAAGGTTTCAAGTCAGAAGGAATTCAAAACCAAGTGACAATCTGGGTCTACAGAGGGAATGAACAGTACTAGAAAATGATAAACATTTTATATATATATTAAAAGGCAAATATAGGGATTACCTTGGTGGTCCAGTGTTTAAGGATCTGCTTTTCAATGAAAAGCATTTGCAAATGGCAAAGCTTTGTTCCTTTGTCAGAGAACTAAGATCCCACATACCACTGAGCACTAAGCCTGCCTGTTTCATATAAAGTTTAATGCTGCAAGTACTGAGCTTGCCCTCCTCAAATAGAGAGTCCCTACCACAAGGAAGTTCCTGCATGCCACACTAAGACCCAGTACAGACAAAGAAATAATAAATAAATAAATAATTTAATAATTGTCATAATTAATAATGATAGAATAGCAAGTTAAAGATGCATAACATGGATCTTAAAACTACTTAAAAGACAGTTACAGTTAATAAAGTGACAAAGGATATAAAAGGGAATCAGAAAAACTACTCAGCCACAGAGAAGTCAGGGGTAAAAAGAGACATGGAAAGAAAGAACGTGGGACAAACTGAAGATAAAGAGCAAGATGATTGAAATAAACCCAACTAGAGTTATCCACTCAGATGTGAACCCAGACTGAAGATATAACCCAGGGTCCAGATGACCGTAGATCCCCATACACTGCACTGTGAAGCCGAAACAGAGCCTGCCAGGGCCCAGAGCCCCATGTGCCTGGGCACAGAACAGCATCAAAAGTTTATATGGAACAGTAAATTAGAAGACTTCAATCATACAAAGTACATCCTCTGTTTATAAAAAATGGCATTAGAAATCAATGTTTACTGGACAGAAGAAGAAGAAGGTGCTAGCATAGTGTGGACCTTCCCTCTTCTACAACCCTAATTCTTCTCCGGAGGGAGCAGATAAATTAACATGACTTATATCTCTTCAATACTAGACATACTTGACGTACATAGACAATACTAGATATTCATGTTTGATTTTCGCGGTTCAGTCTCCTCTCTCTTCTCCTCTCTTGCTCATCCTGGGCAACAGGGACTGCTTCTCTAAACCACAGCTCAATCACTACACACAAATCTGGATGATATTTGCCGAGTCTTTCACATAAACCAGTGAAAACTTGCTTCCTCCTATTTTGCACTCTTGGCTCTTTTCAACCAACCATGGCTCTTGTCCTACCTCCTGGGATTCTGGTCCTCTGTCACTTGCAGCCATGTTCCCATACACAGGGCTTCAATTACACCTAATGAAATTCCTATTCAGAGTGGCTATAATACCCACAAAACGGGAAAGAACAGGCAACTCCTTACTCTCCTCTCTTGTTCCTTCACTACATACATTTACTGAAAACCTGTGTAGCAAGTTTGTTACGTACAAACATTCAAGTAGAAAACTTTCAAACATGTAAAAGTGCCTTTGCAAGTGCAATCATATCAGTTAGTTCACAGATCTGACACATTGTCGTGGGCACATCCAAGGCAAGGTGGTGTGCATTTGTGTACTTTACTGTACAGAACTGTATGGAGTACAATAGTGTAGGACTTTTATTTCAAACCTACGCTGTCTGAAAGGAAGCATAAATGCAGTGGTAATGTAGACAGTACTACTATTCTATTTTTAAAGGTGTGCTTAGTTGCTCAGCTATGTCTGAATTTATAATAAATGGATTGCAGTCCACCAGGCTCCTCTTGCCATGGGGATTCTCCAGACAAGAATACTGGAGTGGGTTGCCATGTCATACATAGAAACTGCAAGATTTAAAATGTTTCTTTTATTATGTTTGTTTTTTATGTATTATTTGTGTGAAAAGTGTCATAAAGTATTAAACTACAGTAATATATAGCCAATTGTCTTAGTTGGCTACCTAAGTACCATTCTTGGATTTATGAAGAAATAGGGACTTTTGAACACCCTTTTCATATGTAATTTGTTCATATACAGGGAACGTACTGTTCTGCTAAGACCTGTGGATCCAAAAGTAAATGCATCCCCTCCAGGTCCAAGGAAGTCACATTCTTGGATGGGATTTTAGAGGAAATGTGAGATCTCCATAATTCTAGCCATTTCAGTCTTTTCAAAAGACCTTGATCAGGACAAACAAATACTAAAGTAGAAATAGTCATTGTGTTTCTACCCACTTCTAGAAAGTGTTGCTAAGTTCTCAATACTGGATCTTGTAATACTGGTGGACTAAATGGAGAAGTGATATGAATAGAAATAAGGAAGGTGAGATAAGCAGGTCAGAACGTGAGATAACAGAGACAAGGTATTTCGAAGCTGAACAATTGAGAGAGATTTGGGACCTGAGTTGGAAAATCAGTTTTCTAACCAAATTGGGTAATGTGGTATGTGTAATCCTCACTTCAGTCGTTAGAAGATCTCTACTGACCAGTTTGCCTCTATTTTCTGGAGCACAGTTCAGATCCATCTAGCTGTTTCTCATTGCTGCTCCTTTCCCCTGGCTCCCACACTGTGCCCAGCCAATCAGGCTATTCCATTCTTTTTGTTGTTGTTGTTGTTATTCTTTAAGGAAGGCTCTGCAGGCTACCTACTAAATGATATATTCCCTAGTTCTCTTTCAAAATTGAAAATAGTTTGTTATATAGCCATCAGCCCAGTAGCTACAGGACTGCACTTCCTACCCACCTGTGCTCTTAGTCATGACTGGTGACTTTGAGATGCAAGCAGATCTGTAAGAGGGATTTCTTGGAAGACTTCTTTCAAGGAGCTGATTCAGCTGAGAGATGGGACTCTTCCCTTCCCTACCTACTTCCTAACTGTTGTCTGGATTTTAGTTGTGATGGCTGGAACTCCTGCAGTTGTATTGGACAATCATGTAACCTTGGAGATAGATACCACCAAAGCTCTGGCTGGCCCTCCTCCAACTTTTTTTCAGTGGGAGAGAAAAATCAAGTTTATCTTACCAAAGTTTTAGTTGTTTTAGTTTTACACAATGTGCATCCAAACTTAATCCTGATACTACTAGGGGTTTAATATGATGTAAATTTATTATTTTGTTGGGTTTAGTGAATATATTTATATTTTACATTTCTTTTATTTTATAAATTGATTCACTAACCATTATACCCAAATAGTATAAATGTAAAATTATTATTATAAGCATGCTTTACTTTAGATTTTGAATTTTTATACATTCTTATCTTCTTTCCATTCTTCTTCTTCTTTTTTTTTTCCCCATATTTGTACAGCCTGGACCACGTCCTTTCCTATAACCTCATTCATATCCATCTCTGCAGGCTAAAACAGACTAAGAGCTGTTTGGGAAGATCCAAAGAAGATTGAATACAGGGATATGAATGAAGGGTGGTGGCCCTTGTTACTCATCGTGAATGTTTGTTACTCATCGTGAATGTTATTCAGTAGGATCACATTCCCCTGCCCTTCTGTGTGGCCATAACCCCCAGGTTTGNTATATATATATATATATATATATATATATTAATTCAGTTTTTAATTTGTACAGGAGTGTAGTCGACTTACAGCATTGTATTAATATTAGTTGTATATGAAATTAATTCCCTTATATATACACATGTACTTACTGTTTCTTAGATTATTTTCCCTTACAGGATATTACAGACAATTGAGTAGAATTCCTGTGCTGTACAGTAGGTCTTTGTTATCTATTAAATAAAGTAGTATACATATATTAATCTCAAACTCTCAAATTATCCCTCTCCCACCTTTCTACTTTGGTAAGTATAATTATTGTTTTGATGGAGGGAAGGGTCTACATGCTTTTTGGATGAGGTCTGTGCTTCTGAGAGTGTAGTGGCCAGGGAAAGCAAGCTTGAGAGAGACTCATTTGAGATGACAGTATCACTAAGACAGAAACTTCAAAATGGATTTCTATAAACTTCTTACTGCAAAACTTTTTTGAACATAACAAATATAAGAAAGAAGAGTGTCACGAACCCTATATTTCATTATTCAGCATCAATAACTACAAAACAACCTCTTAGTTTAATGGATTGACATAGACTGGAGACTACGCAACATCAAGGTAGTGGCCAAGTGAGTTCCTAGCCAAGACAGTCTTGACTTGCATCAGTCTTTCTCATCTTGCTATGTTCTCACATGTGGTGGTTGAAGGGAAGGAAGAAGAGGGAGAATAAGAGAGAAAAAGAGGGAGAGTCTAATCTCATCATGAGGGACCACCATCAAAACCCCATGTCAACCTGGGTACCTCCCAAAGGCACTACTTCCTAATATTATATTGGGAGTCAAGGGTGGACACAATTCACTCCATAGCAGCTATGCATACCATAGCAGTTATCTGTTTTTAAATTGAGACAGACCGTCATTTCATTCTCTCTTTTACTCCTTATTCATTTTTCCTGAACTATTTTAGGGACAAGATGAACATTTCACAAAATACACATAATGAGTATTTGTGGTAGAATGATAGGATATGAAAAAAAAAATGCTCTTTTGTTCCTTCCAAAATGAACATTTTATATCCAGTCCCTGTGCAAATTTCCCTGATTCTCAAAAAGCAGATGCCATTTCACAGTTTATTGAAAGAATTAAGTCATATGTTGCACTTGGCTGTTCTCCTTTAGGACAAAATAAGTGTTCCTCTCCCAATTTTAATTCCATTTATTTGTTCAGAAACGTGGAGGAAGCAAGGGTGTTTGTCCTACAGAATGTTGCACTATTGGTTTTAGAGCAGGAGTCCACAATACCAGCACAGTAGATCAGGACCAATACCAGTTCTTGGTCTAATAGGAACCAGACCTCCACAGCAGGAAGTGAGCTGAAGGCCAGTGAGTGAGGCTTCATCTGTATTATAGCTGCTCCCCGTCACACTCTCATCACCCCCAGAAGGGACAATCTAGCTTGTTTTCCTGGAATTGTTTATAGTTACATAACCTATGCTTAATAGAAAAAAAATAGCATAAATATTGATGATTATTTTCCTTTCTCAGTGCTCATAATGATGAGTTGGTGCTCTAGCAGCCTATCACAGTAACAAATTAGATGTTGCCTATTAACTAACATTAGGAAACATTTGACCAGCTTAAAATTAAAAAAAAAAAAACAAACTAAGATCATGGGATCCAGCACCATCCTTCATGGAAAATAGAAGGACAAAATGTGGAAGCAGTGAGAGATTTCTTCATCTTAGCCTCTAAAACCACTGTGGATGGTGCATGCAGCCATGAAATCAGAAGACATTTGTTTTTTGGCACAAAAGTTTGAGAAACATAAACAGTGTGTTGAGAAGCAGAAAAACATCATTCTTCCCAAAAAACTGGTAGATGTTTGGCCTTTTCATTTGGATTCCTATAATTTCTCTAGGGTCCCCATTAGTCTTTGAAGTTCCGCAGCTTTCTGGTCCTTCACGATTCCCAAGATTATTTTGTGCATTTCTTTACCCAGTCCTGAAATCAGCCATCTCTTTAAGAGCGTCTGATGGGAAATGTATTTAGAAGCTGGATGTTAGACCTCAGAATAGTCACTGTTATCAAGTTGTCACTGCTTCTATGCTTTACAGTGGTCAGAGGAGGAAGTACACATCTTCCTTAAAAATTAAAATAAAAAGAAATATAATTAGTTGGTACAATCTTTTGCTTTCAGTTCAAGATTTAAGACAGCAGGATTTGAAATAAACTTTGATATATTATGTGTGAACCTTTTTTTTCTAGAGAGTGAAAACTTATTTCAGAACATTAGTTTTAATTATTGTCTTGCTTTTACCTGTTAACATACATATGATTCTGTCACAATTAGAGTAACAATATGAGTAACAATAGTTGTTGAATTATTGCTAGCTGCAGCTGGGATGGCAGTGCAGATGCATGGTGGAGAGGGACTACCCCATGTCCAAATCAGGGGAAGCAGCCAAGAGGTTCTACCCTATTTCCAAGGTAAGGAGCAGTGGCTGAGCTTTGCTGGAGCAGCCATGAAGCGATACCCCACATCCAAGGTAAGAGAAACCCAAGTAAGATGGTAGTCACTGAGAGAGGGCATCAGAGGGCAGACAGACTGAAACCACAATCAGAGATAACTAGCAAATCTGTCACATGGATCACAACCTTGTCTAACTCAATGAAACTAAGCTATGCCTTGTAGGGTCACCCAAGATGAAGGGGTCATGGTGGAGAAGTCTGACAGAACGTGGCCCAGTGGAGAAGGGAAAGTCAAACCACTTCAGTATTCTTGCCTTAAGAACTCCATGAACAGTATGATAAGGTAAAAAGATAGGACACTGAAAGATGAACTCCCCAGGTTGGTAGGTGCTTAATATGCTACTGGAGATCAGTGAGGAAACCACTTCAGAAAGAATGAAGGGATGAGGCCAAAGCAAAGACAACACCCAGTTGTGGGTGGGACTCTTGATAGAAGCAAGATTCGATGTTGTAAAGAGCAATATTGCATAGGAACCTGGATTGTTAAGTCCATGAATCGAGGTCAATTGGAAGTGGTCAAACCCGAGATGACAAGAGTGAACACAGCCATTCTAGGAATCAGAGAATTAAGATAGACTGGAATGGGTGAATTTAACTTAGATGACCATTATATCTACTACTGTGCACAGGAATCCCTTAGAAGAAATGGACTAGACATCAGTCAACAAAAGAGTCTGAAATGCAGTACTTGGATGCAATCTCAAAATGACAGCATGATCTCTGTTCGTTTACAAGGCAAACCATTCAATACCACAGTAATCCATGTCTTTGTCCCTATCAGTAACACTGAAAAATCTGAAGTTGAACAGTTCTATGAAGACCTACAAGACCTTCTATAACACCCCCAAAAGATATTATTTTCATTATAAGGAATGGAATGCAATAATAGGAGTCAAGAAACACCAGGAGTAATACACAAATTTGGCCTTGGAGTACAGAATGAAGCAGGGAAAAGGCTAATAGAGTTCTGCCAAGAGAATGCACTGGTCATGGCAAACCTCTTCCAACAATACAAGAAAGACTCTACACATGGACATCACCAGATGGTTGACACCAAAATTGTATTGATTATATTCTTTGCAGCCAAAGATAAAGAAGCTCTATACAGTAAGCAAAAACAAGACTGGGAGCTGATGATGGCTCAGATCATGAACACCTTATTGCCAAATTCAGACTGAAATTGAAGAAAGTGGAGAAAAGCACTAGACCATTCAGGTATGACTTAAGTCAAATGCCTTAGGACTATACAGTGGAAGTGAGAAATAGATTTAATGAACTAGATCTAGGTTCATGACAATGTACAGGAGACAGGAATCAAGACCATCCTCAAGAAAAAGAAATGCAAAAAAGCAAAATGGCTGTCTGAGGAGGCCTTGTAAATAGCTGTGAAAAGAAGGGAAGCAAAAAGCAAGGGAGAAAAGCAAAGATATACCCATTTGAATGCATAATTCCAAAAATAGCAAGGAGAGATAAGAAAGCCTTCCTCAGCGATCAATGAAAAGACATAGAGGAAAACAATAGAATGGGAAAGACTATAGATTTCTTCAATAAAATTAGACATACCAAGGAAATATACTTGTTGAATATAGCGCCAGATTTATTTCCTTTTTTTTTTCTTTTGGTTTCCTTTGGTATTGTTTTTGATGGGCAGTATTTTTGTTTTTCCTTAGAAGATATTCCACTCTGAATGTAGAGTCATAAGTCTGAATTTTAAGGCCATGTAAGTAATGTGTTGTTATAGGTAGCTTGTCAACAACCTGATGCAATTAGATTTATTAGTCTTTGTTCTCAATTTGTTCAGTTCAGTTCTGTCCTTCATTGTCTCCATCTCTCTGCAACGCCATAGACAGGAATCAAGACCATCCAGGCTTCCCTATCCATCACCAACTCCCAGAGCTTGCTCAAGCTCATGTCCATAGACTTGGTGATGCCATCCATCCATCTCATTATCTGTCTTACACTTCTCCTCATACCTTCAATCTTTCCTAATAACAGGACCTTTTCCAATATGTCAGCATGTTTAGTATGCATTCAGTCTCTTTTAAAATCAACCAACATGAATTAAATACCTCTCTGTCCCCAGTGCACTTCCAACTCTAGGCCAGAAACAAAAACCTGCAGACTGAAGGCTGATTCCAGCACATTGCTGTGGATATTTCGTTCAAAATCTTTTTTTGGGAAAAAAAAAAATTAGTTGCTAGCATTAAAATCAATAGATTGTAATTCTCTTGAAAACATGGCCAACTGGTCTGCTTTCCAGCATGGGTGAAGTGGAGGAAAGGCTGCTCCCAGTAGTAAGGCCTGTGCTGCCCAGATTCCAACATGGCCACCTAGTCCTAGTATCATACCTCCTGCATCCTGAGGCCATGAGTTTGTGAGAACTAGACTTGTAGCTGTCTTTAGATAAAGACTACTTTTTCCTTGATCAACTTTGACTTTGAAGCCTTTAACTCAGAGCCTAGCACACAGTTCTTCCTTGTACAGTTGTTGGAGATATAAATTATATTGTGGAAGCATATGATATTTCTTCCAATACTGAAACCATGCAATCGAAGTACTGCTCTTTCTGAAATCATTGATGCAGACTGGCATAATAGGTGCCCCTGGTGTCTGCCATTAGACCCACTACCTAAGCCAGTTGTATGTCCCTGGCTGTCCCTGAAGTCTTCAGTTTGCCATTTAATAACTTATCCTCCTAGCAGTCTCCTCTCCAATGAAGACAGCAATGTCTATCTCATCAAGTGGCTAGGAAGATGATATGAAACCACGAGTGTCAAGCATGGCCCCTAGTATTCATTTTCATGATGTTTTTAGCAGTTTTTTCTCCAAGTAGGAAAGGTTCTTCATCTTCTTAGATGTGCATGCAGATCAGTTTGATTTTCCATTCAAGTTTCAAAGAAGAGATTACAGTTCAATGCTCTGTATTCTGAAAAGCTTCAAAGGCCACTCGCCAAGGACACTGATGAAGGTAAAGATTTTATCGAGACCTTTGTGGGTTTTTTTTTTCAGATCTTTAGTGGCCTAAAGGGGAAAAGTAGGGTAGGTCAGAGCATATATAACTAGGGGCTCCTGGTCACCACTACATGCTAAGAACTCAAACTTCCCTGAGTACTTGGAGCCAGGAAAGAAACATGAAGTGGCTTGTGCTCCTCGGACTGGTGGCCTTCTCAGAGTGCATAGTCAAGTAAGTAGGGGAATGTAAGTCTCATCATATTCCTTTCTTGGATTTTTCTTTTCATCTGATTATTCTTCCACCCATCAGGTTTAGAAGGGAATGGAATATTTCCCTAAGAGTCTTAAAGTTCAACTCTTACTTATTGATAAGTAAGTTGCTATAGGAACTGTGGATCCCAAAGTCTTGATCTAGATTTGGGTTGCACAAATCTTGAGGTCCAGTCATGTCATGACCTATTGAAAATGCAACTCCTTGCAACTGTTCAGTGCATAGTTTATGCAGATGTCGATGTGGTCCTGTGGAATAGCACTTTTCTACATTTTATTCAAGATATCCTCTTTTATCCTGGTCTATTTTAATGTTTATATGCCTATGTCTGCATCTTTGTATCACTGTCACTTGTCTCTCCATCTATTTGAAAGTCACTGGGAGTCTATTTCTCTTTGCGTTGTTTTCTTTTAATTTTTCATTTGACTCTTCCTTCTCAAGCCTCTGAAATTCCCTTGGTGAAGGTGAACTCTCTCAGTCGTGTCTGAATCTTTGCGACCCTGTGAACTGAAGCCTACCAGGCTCCTCCATCCATGGGATTCTCCAAGCAAGAATACCGGAGTGGGTTGCCATTTCCTTCTCCAGGGGATCTTCCCGACCCAGTGATCAAACCCAGGTCTCCCGCATTGAAAGCAGACGCTTTAACCTCTGAGCCACCAGGGAAGCCCTTACTTGTTCCCTATATCTTGGATTCTTCTTTCAACTCTCTCTTCTCTTTCAATTTGGAGAAAGATAAACCGTTTTACACTGTTTTATATCAGACAAGCAGTGTGAACACAATCAACTCAGAAACCTCTTGCATTTCAAATTGCTCCCTTGTAAAAGAGGATAAGAGTCCCCCTTCTACCTCCTTCCTTGAGGTTCTATGAGAAGGAATGTGTGAGATGGCAACAGCAATGCAAATGGCTGTCATTGTTGAGACTTCCTATTTATCAGGTACCTTATATCCATCAGTTCACTTATCCCCAAGATATTCTATTTGGAGGGTTTGTATTGTTACATTCCACCATTTTATCGAAGGGGAGACTGAGACACCACATGGTCATTTGGCTTACCCAAGATTGCAGATATGCATAAAATTCTGATAACAATGTGCCTCATAAAAATAATTAGAAAATACACAGGGCTATTACAATGACAGTTATACCTTAACACAGACAGATAATTGGATCATCTGGTTTGATTTCTTTGTCAAATGCTCGGTGAAAGAATACCTCTAAGGAGAGTGAAGACCATGAGAAATACCGTCAGTGGAAAAAACATGCTGAACAATTTCCTGAAGGAGCATCCTTACAGACTGTCCCAGATTTCTTTTCGTGGCTCAAATCTCACTACTCACCCACTAAGGAACGTCAGGGATGTGAGTATTTTGGGAGGATGATGCCCCACAGCGCCCTCTGGTGCTCTAGCCTAGCATGGGGCTCATCTGGAGGTGGCAGGTCAGATGTTGGGGTTGGGGTTCCTGCAGGAGGCAGAGACACTGGAAAAGAGGGACCTCACCCAGAGGAGAAGGCACTCTCATTCTCAACTGTTGATCTTTGTGATTGGGTCCGGAGATTACCAGGTGGCAGGTAAACATCCATTTCTGTGTCAAACATGTGTCATTAGTTTGAGGGTGATTGTTCCTTCTGAACTAAGTGAGCCACTCAGTTATAGATGAAGAGTGAACCATCACTGATCAAATGGTAGAACCAACTGCAAGGCAATTGTGAATCCTCAGGTAGAGGAAATCAGTTGCCACAGATGCAAGAATGACAGCAGTAAAAAGTTACTGAAACTGTATTGTGAGTATGGCCATAAGAATCACTGTGGTTCCTATTTTTAGATTAGAAAAAGGGCTTACTTTGTCCTCAAGATGTCTTTAAAAATGTCTTTGCCAGCCTGAGAGATAGGCAAAGAGTAAATACATGTGAAATGAAAGGGTCACCTGTGTGGTTTTGATTGGATGTGGTCTGAGTTTAGAGGAATTGGCTGGGGTTGATCAAGAAGGACTTCCTGAAGAAGCAGGTGCTAAGGCTGGGTTTGAAGAGACTACAGAGCTTCCCAAATGAAAGCACCAGGGCTTCCCTGGGTTTCCAGCAGTCCTGGAGGTACAGTGGTATACCTCTGGGCTTTCCATGCAGGAGGTACCATTTCAATGCCTGGTCATAGAGTTAATATCCTGCATACAACATAGCACAGGAAGAATATATCAAATGCAGATATGTCTGTGATCAAAGTCTGTGAGCTGCACAGTGGTTAGAAAGTGATCTCAAGAGATATGTGACATCCAAAGGGAGGCATCAGTTTGGGAATAGAGGGTAGCCTGTTCTGCACTAATCCACTCCCTCCTTCTCTTTGTAGTTGTTTTACATGGGTAACATCACCATTGGAACACCCCCTCAGGAATTCCAGGTTGTCTTTGACACAGGCTCATCTGACTTGTGGGTCCCCTCTGTCTTTTGCAACAGCTCAACCTGTTGTGAGTACACATACCCCCTACCCGGATCATCTTTCACTTGCTTTGCCACGCTGTTTCCACCCTTGGCACCTGATGACATTCATCTCTTTTGTCTTCAGCTACACACGCGAAGTTCAGGCATCATCTGTCTTCCACCTTCCGGATTACCAATAAGACCTTCAGGATCATCTATGGATCTGGGAGAATTGAAGGAGTTATCGTTCATGACACAGTTCGGGTAACAGTGTAACAAATGCTGAGTCAGGACTGGCTATGGAGTGACCACTCTTTGCAAAACAGATGCAGAACCATCTGGCAGAACCCGTCCTAGCCTAACTCCAACAGATATTGGCCATCTTATACACAGGATCATGTCTCGGGGGAGACAGGGCCTGTGGTTACACCGGAGCAAACAAATTAGTTAACCCAGAGAGTGGCTTGAGGTGTGGACTTGCAGCTCCTCTGCCCATGAGCAGTTCATGGTTCATTTTGCTGAGAGCGAGAAGAAAGCATAAAAACACCCACTTTTATATTCACAGACTGTTCCAGGCACTTTCAGGTGATAACTGGTTTAAAACTGCAACAACCTCACACAGCAGTTACTCCAATTAGCTCATGAGGTATATGAAGAAATTGAGGTGCAGACAGCAAGGGCCTTGCTGAGGGCACACATGTGGTAAAAGGTGGAGTTAGGCTGGCATTTCAGGACTGAAGTTGCTATGGGGTGTTTGAAGACAGGATAAAACTGATCTGGGGACCCTGGAGGCAGTCAAAGCCTTCAGGTATCCAGAGTGGGAGGCCTGAGAAGTCAAGGGGCCTGATAAATGAGTTCTCACTCAAGACGGCCCTTGAATGTCTGACAAATCTATGGCCTGCCTCTCCCAAAATACATGAGCAGTTCCCCTCTCTCTTTTTGTCTTTCATACACACTCACAGAAATATACACATATCCCAAAACGTGAATTCCCCAGACAGTAATTTCATAGAACCCTGCAAACAAGATTGTGTTTTTGGCTTCTGTCTTCCTGGACAGATGCAGAATCCTCAGTATATTACAGAGAATGCAGTCCATTCCTGTCATTAGGTCACAGTGATGCCAAAGAGAGGGCTATCTTGGTCTTGATATTTTTGTCCCTCAGGTGGCACCTATGGGACCTGGCCTGACTCTTGGTTGCCCCACTTGAACAGAATCCAGGAGGTCAATTTGACTCACCTAGGTAGTGTTTTCCAGAGGGGCAGATGCTTTATAATTCACAGGCTCTCTCAAATGGAGCCCAAATTCTTCTCCCAGCTTGATCTAACTATCTGTGGGCCACCAAAGAGGAGCCCAGCCTGAATTATTCTCAGAGGATCTAAAGGCAATGCACCCCAGGCCAGTCTTAGCCCCACTTCACGTATCTGTAAGTGGTAACACTCTTCTCTCCCACAGATTGGGGACCTTGTAAGTACTGACCAGCCGTTCGGTCTAAGCCTGGCAGAATCTGGGTTTAAGGGCATAGCTTTTGATGGTGTCTTGGGCTTGAGCTACCCCAACATATCCTACTCTGGAGCCATCCCCATGTTTGACAAGCTGAAGAATCAAGGTGCCATTTCGGAGCCTGTTTTTGCCTTCTACTTGAGCAAGTAAGTCTGAGGTGGACAATCTCTTTCTCCAAATTAGATGTAACATGCTTTCAGGTGCACTAAAATTATAGAACACTTGATAAAGAAGTACCCTGAGAAGTAATCTAACCCAGGATAACTATGACTCCAGGGCCCAACTGGCTTCACCCCTGGCTTTTATAAATAAAATGTTATTGGAACACAACTCTACTCCTGGGCTCAAGACCAATAACATGGTCCAGGGGGTGAATGAGGAGGAAGGCTAATGGAAGGCAACAGAAAACAATTTGAAGGAAAAGGTATTAGGATTTGCTTATGAATTTGATCAGGAAGGAAGAAGAAAGATGGTGGATATCTTTCCTTCCTCATTAGCATTTCACTGGGAGCCCAGGACCAGCTACCCAATTTGTAGGAGCCAGTGAGGAATGAAAGTGTGGGACACAAAAATGTGGGATCCCTGGTTCAAGAAATATTAGGCATTTCAAGACAGGGAGAACAGAGGTCGGGTCCCTTCTGAGTGTGGGGCCCCTTGGACAGTAGAGGTCATAGGCCAGTTGAGCCAACATTGGGTGACCTGAACCCACACCCTTAGAACTCCCAGGCCTTGATTTTCCTGAAAAATGACAAGGTGGATAAGGAGAAAGCCAAAACACTTCAGCACTGTATTCTCTGACGTTGTCTGAGCACTCAGGTCGCTGGAGGTCCAGGGGGTCTTCAGAAGACATAGTGGGTGGAGCCCAGCCAAGTGCTTCTGATCTCCTCTTCCACTCACTAGTCTGTAACAGACCACAGTCTGGATCTCAATCTCTCTTAGACTCGATTTCTGCATCTGTACATGGGGACCTTATTAGGGCCTTGATAGGTGGACCAGCACAGCTCTCAGACATTGCTGTTGTTTATGTCCTCCAAGGATCCCCCACTCTGTTCTCTCTACAGAGACAAGCAGGAGGGTAGTGTGGTGATGTTTGGTGGGGTGGACCACCACTACTATGAGGGAGAGCTCAACTGGGTACCATTGATCCCAACGGGTGACTGGAGTGTACACATGGACCGGTAAGCCTCTCTTTCTGAGGGTCAGCTGAAGTGAAGTTCCCACTAATGTACATGGACACAGGCAGACACACACAAATGCATTCTCAGACACACAGTCACACAGACATATACACCATCTTCAACGACAGAGACAGACACACAGACACTTGGAAACACACAAGCACACACATATAAACCTACACAGAGACACATAAAAGCGTGCGTAGCTAGTCAGAGACACACAAGCACACACAGAGACACATACAAACAAACACCCAAGCACATAGATACACAAACAATCTATGGGTTCATAATCCCCAGGCCTTCTGAGCAAGGCTCTGACCAGGGTTCTAAAAGGGACCAGAGAGGACTGTGCAGCTGGGAGAGGCCTGCACCCACTGCCCTTTGAGGTGGGGAGCATGGTTAAAGGACTCTACATTGTGGTAAACAGGATCAGGGAGAATTTCTCCAGCCTGAACAGCGCTATGATAAGATGACCGACTGTCTAGGGCTACCTAGGACATAGGAAGTTCTAAGTACAAATAAATGTCATTTTAAAAACTGGGACAGTCCTAAGAAAATGGGGAAAACTGGTCTTATTAGGGAACAGCTACCCAGCAGTTAAGAGAGATTGGCTGCAGTCTTAAGATGTGAAAGCAACTAATGAAAATGACACCCCACGTTCTTGGGCACACAGTAGGACAGGGGCTCTAATAGAGAATCAGGAAGGTGGGATCCAGGAGTGACCTGAGGACAAGAGGCATAATTCATAGGATTTTGTGTGATACACTCAGACAAAAGATCCATCCCTTGGAGTGTCTGTGGGCTAGTCATGTATTTCCTGGCCAAGGTCTCAGGGTCTGAGCTGGTTGTAGGAACAGTGCTTGGAGACCCTCTCTCCCAGAGGAGCCCCCCTCTCCCCCTACTATGAGAATCTGCTGCCCCTGCGAATCTCCATCTTCACTCTATATGAGACCTGTTATTTGTTCCCCATCAGACACAGCTCTCATGATGTTTCTTATTATTTTCTCAGTCTTCATTCTCTCATTGAACAGACAATCACTGGGCATCCACTGTATGCCAGGCACTTTAGGGAGGCAAAGAGAATAAAACCCACCCTCACATCTAAGTAAGCAGGTGAACCTGAAGTGAATCACCCACATAGTGAATTGTGACTTCAGTATATGCTAGATATGAGGAGGATAAGGCAATGGCCACCCATTATAGTACTTTGCCTGGAAAATCCCAGTGACTATGGAGCCTGGTGGCTGCCCTCTATGAGGTTCCACAGAGTTGGACATGACTAAAGTGAGTTAGCAGCAGCAGCTGTAGCAGCAGACATGAGGAAGGGTCTACTGAGAGAGACCAAGATAGGAGACTGATAAACACTGGGGGAAAGACTTCCTGAAAACAATACAATTAAGGTGGAATCTGGAAGATGAGACGAAATCTGCTAGTCAAAGGGGAGTGGAGTCTTCTAGGAAGGAAGACCAGCTTGTGTCAGGGTACAAAAGATCCTGGTGTATTCCAGTACTGCATTCGAGGATGTCAAGAAAGGTGCTGTGTTGAGAGTAAAGGAAAAGAGGGCAAGAGATGAAGGGCTGTTTATGAGACAGTCGGAAAGGGGGCAACACTGAGGATACTCAAAGTGACCTTGATGCCCACTTTCTTCCATTGTCTCTCAGCATCTCCATGAAAAGAAAGGTTATTGCTTGTTCTGCTGGCTGCGAGGCCATTATTGACACGGGGACATCAGCGATCGAAGGCCCACCTACACTGGTCAATAAGATACTGAAGCTCATTGGCACCAAGCCACGGGGTTCCAAGGTGAAGGGTCATGCCCCGGGGTCACTCCCAGTCTCCACACACAAGGATCTCCAGGGCCAACCTCTCTCCCTCTCTCTCTAACAGCATTATGTTTCATGTTCTGCGGTCAATACCCTGCCCTCTATTATCTTCACCATCAACAGCATCAACTACCCAGTGCCAGGTTCAGCCTACATCATCAAGGTGAGGGGACAATACTGAGGGTTGGTTCTCAAACTGGAGCTTGCAGGAACTCTTGGGCTGCTGCTGGGAGGTAGGCGCCCTCTGGAGGCCATGTCACACCATTGCAGTTGCTGCTGAGCCTTGTGGCTGGGCCAGTGACTCCCACAAAAGCAATCACTTGAGGTAAAGGGCCATGTGGGACACTGATTGGAGATACCACAGTATATGGCATGGTGGGGGTCAGGGAGAGGGAAACACTAAGATCCTCAGTCCTCAAAGAGCTTCAATTCAATCTGAACCCTTAAGTGCATGAGCATGAAAGTCAGCACTAGCAGTCGCTGGAATAGGCCATGTTACAAGGAGAATGGCTAGGGACAGTCCCAGTGTGATGTCCCAGCATAAGTTAACAGTCTCCATTCCCTTCTCAAAGTTTTCCTGGTTTGGATGATAAATTACATGGTCACCCTTGTTCTCAGCTGCATCTTCCCCTTGCTGTGGCTTGGTGCCTCTTTTGTGAGTTGAGGTACCTGACTCCTCTGTGGGGAGGTTGGATACTAAGGTGAATAAAGGGTGTACAATGACTGCTCAGCCCTGGCAAGGGTGGAGTCTTCATGTAGCTCCCTTTGAGAGTTTATAGAAGGCTGATGGGCTCAAAGAAGGCTTTGAGGAAGAGAGGGAATCTCAGGAGTTCTAAAACCACAAACTCATTGAGCCATATGGAGGGTTGCTTGGTTCTAGGCAAAACTGCACTGGATTCCATGCAAATGGCATCTCAAGGTGCTCTGTACTGGGGCACTGGGGACTTATGAGGGGTGATAGGGCTACAGACTGACCAGTGGGGATGGGGAACCAGAGTAGGTTACTCAACCAAGTCTGGAATGGCCAAAGAGGGTGAGTTTGGGCCGAAGGAGGCTTCTCAGAGTTCCTGAGTTAAGTCTTCAACAACGTATTGTGGGCACTGCTCTATTTAAGATGGATAACCAATAACCAGTTACTTTGTAGCACAGGGAGCTCTGCTCAGTTATATGACAGCCTGGATGGGAATGGTGTCCTTGGGACCAGGATACCTGGATACATACGGCTGAGTCCCTTTTCTGTCCACCTGAAACTCAGAATATTGTTAAACAGCTATACTCCAAAAAAAAAAAAAGTTTTTAAATAAAGTATGGATGTGGGGAGGCAGGAGGAGAACCAGCATTCTCTGCAAAGAAAACAAGCAGCAGAAGTCAGAAAGAAAGAAACAGGGAGTGAGAGGAACTATGGACACATTTGTTCTTTTCTAAAAAAATATACTGAAGTGTGGCTAATCTTCAGTGTTGCTTTAAGTTCTTCTGCACAGCAATGTGACTCAGTAATACATTTAAAATATATTTTTCTTATTCATTTTCATGTGGTTTATCACTGAATATTGAATATAGTTCCTTACACTATACAATAGGACTTTGTTGTTTTTCATTCCTCTGTTTCCCTAACTCCCAGTCCTCCACTCACCACACCTTTCCTCATGGCAACCTCATGCCTTGGCCCTCTTTGGTTTTGGATGAACTCTCATATCCCCTGCTGCTGACAAAACCCCTTTATACCAAAAGAGGGAAATAAAGCAAAGAATTGTGCTGGGTCTGGATATTGGGGAAAGTCACCTGTAAGGGCTCATGCTGACTGGTGTATGTCTCTGACTCCCCCAGGATGATAGAGGCTACTGCTATACCGCCTTTCAAGAGCATGAATTGAGTTCATCTACAGAGATCTGGTACCTGGGTGACGTCTTTCTGAGGGTGTATTTCTCAGTCTTTGATCGAGGAAATGACAGGATTGGCCTGGCACGGGCAGTGTAAATGCTTGGAGTGGTTCAGGAATCAGTAAGGTCGTTCCTAACACACACTCACTTACACGTTGAGCACTACTTCCCAGGATGCTGGTGAACTGTATTTGGTGGTCTGCACACTTTATTCTCAGCAAAGAATAAAGGGTTTCACTCTTAATGGTGCTGAAAGAAATGGTTGCCTCTGTTTGAGTCTGGGAGTGAAAGTTCTAGAACCAAGTCTGAATCAAAATTGAGAGGAGCCCTACTCTAACTGGCTTCAAGGCAAAGGGGGACTCATTGAAATGATTCTGGGAATCCAGGATACAAAAATCAGAGCAAATACAAAGATCTCAGTGACTGGATCCAAGAAATCAGAAGTCATCAATTCTCTCTAACTTTCACTGTTTCCCTTCAGTCTACTTTGATGGTCTTAGCCTGACAATTTTCTTCCTTAAGGCTTCTACACCTAGTGAGGGAGTCAAGCTACCTGCCCTAGGGTTTTATATCCTGAAGGCATCACCTAGTAAGGAAAGAAGATTGCAGACATCAGAGTTCAAGGGCGTTCTCTGAATGACCCACTTCAGATTACACATACAGGCCTATGTCAGCCATCCTGGCAGGGACATGGGGTCTTATGACTGGCTTTACATGGTCTTTGGCCCTGACCCAACAGCACACATGATTGTCAGTTTCCTCCAAAACTACATGACTGAAGCTGGGGAGAGGTGGCCCCAAGGATAGCGACTGGCAGATGGTCTAGGCCAGGGAAGATTTTGCGATGACCCACTAACTCCACCACCTCCTCATTCAGAGAAATTATAAGGGGGTAATGAAATAGACTCTCTGTCCCAACTCAGATGATCTTGTCACTTATCTTCTCCTCCAGGGGATTTTGGATGAGATATTTCATGCAGAGCTGGTTTCCTCTTGTTTCCACACCCCAGTCATCAGCTTTCTGCCACATATGCCTGCTCTGTCCTTTCCTTGTCCCACTTGGTAAGTGGTGGCCCCAGTTGATCCCTGAGCCATCCCCCTCCTCCAAGGCACACAATACCCCTTCGTTGCTTCCAATGTTGCTGGGGAGAATGCAACACATGTATCGAGGGACCCAGGGTATACATTGTCTTCAGCCATTCT
The DNA here is from genome assembly GCA_006410875.1 of Neotragus pygmaeus. Lineage (NCBI taxonomy): Eukaryota > Metazoa > Chordata > Mammalia > Artiodactyla > Bovidae > Neotragus > Neotragus pygmaeus. The sequence goes on along the minus strand of SJYV01015626.1, from coordinate 8,248 downwards.
GAGCTTCCTCCAGGGGTGGAGCTAGAAGCTATTTGCTTGGAGCTGCCATGGTTAGGCTATTTGCAGTGGAAGGATCCGTTCTTTCCACCTGCAGGCCCTCAGTAGATGCCTCAGCTGAGTCAGCAGGGGTCAGAGGTTGATTTCCTTTCAACCTCTGGTTTGATCTCCTTGTTGCATGAGGGACTCTCAAGAATCTTCTCAAGCATCACAAGTCAAAATCTCAATTCTTTGGCATTTACCCTTTCTTATGGTCCAGATTGCACATCTGTACTTGATTACTGGAAATATCATAGCTGTGACACTACAGACCTCTGTAGCAAAATGAGTCTCTGCTTTTTAATACATTGTGCAGGTTTTTCATAGCCGTTCTTACTTCCAAGGAGCAAGTGTCTTTTAATTTTGTGGCTGCAGTCAAGGTCCATAGTGGTTTTGGAGACCAGGAAAGTAAAATCTGCCACTGTTTCCAGTTTTCCCTCATCTATATCCCATGAAATGGTGGGACTGGATGCCATGAATGTGGAGTATATTTTTGTGAATAGCTTTTTGAATGTTGAGTTTTCAGCCAGTTTTTGCATCTCCTCTCCTCACCAAAAGGCTCTTTAGTTCTTTGCTTTCTACCAATACGGCAGTATCATCTTCATATGTTTGGATGCTGATATTTCTCCCAGCACTCTTTATTCCAGCTTGGGATTTATGCGGTCCAGCATATCAAATGATGTATCTTGTATAGAAGGTAAATAACTAGAGTGAGAATGTACACTTTTCACTCTTCTTTCCCAGTTTTAAATCTTTCAGTTGTTCTGTGTCTGATTCTGTTGATCTTTGACCTAAATACATACTTTTCAGGAGACAGGTAAGGTGATCTGGTGCTCCCATTTCCTTAAGAATTTTCCAGTTTGTTGTGGTCCACACAGTGAAAGATTTTAGCATAGTCAGTGAAGCAGATGGAAATGTTTTCTGGGATTCCCTTGGTTTCTCTATGATCCAATGGATGTTGGCAATTTGATATCTGGTTCCTCAAACCAGTTTGTACATTTGGAAGTTCTCAGTTCGTATGGTGTTGATGCTTAGCTTGAAGGATTTTGAGCATTACTTTGCTAACAAGTGAGATGAACACAGCTGCATGATAGGTTGAACATTCTTTGGAATTGCCTTTCTTTTGGATTGGAATAAAAACTGACCTTTTCCAGCACTTTGGCCACTGCTGCGTTTTCCACATTTTGCTGACATATTGAATGCAGCACTTTTACAGCCTCATTCTTTAGGATTTTTAAATAGCTCAGCTGGAATTCCATCACCTCTCTTATCATTGTTTGTAGTGATGGTTCCCAAGGCCCACTTGACTTCATACTCCAGTATATCAAGCTTTACATGAGTAACCCAAGCATGATCCCTATCCCGATCTTTATGACCATTTTTGTAGAGTTCTTCTGTGCATTCCTGTCACCGCTTCTTAATTTCATCTGCTTCTGTTAGGTTTTTGAGTTTTCTGTTTTTTATTGTGCCCATCCTTGCATGAAATGTTCCTCTGGTAGCTCCAATTTTCCTGAAGCGATCTATACTCTTTACAATTCTATTATTTTCCTCTAATTCTTACAGGGTTCACTTATGAAGACTTTCTTCTCTCTCCTTGCTATTCTCTGGAAGTCTGCATTCCATTTAGTATATATTTCCCTTTCTCCTTTGCCTTTCACTTCTCTTATTTTCTCAGCTGTTTTAAAGGCCCCCTCAGGCAACCCCTTTTCCTTCTCATATTTGTTTCTCTTGGGGATGATTTTGGTGAACCACCTCCCATACAGTGTTACAAACCTCCATCCGTAGTTCTTCAGGCTTCCAGACCTAATTCCTTTAATCTATTTTTCATTTCCACTATAAAATCATAAGGAATTTGATTTAGGTCATAGCTGAATCTTCTACTGGTTTTCCTTAGTTCCTTCAATTTAAGTCTGAACACTGCTTGCTTTTGCCTAAGCATTAGTGCCATATCACCACCCACCACTTCCAGTGGATGTGGAGCAAATCACACAATTTGAGGACTGTTCCCCTGGATTTGTGCTTGGCTTTTCACATGCTTAGCTCTGTGACATTAATCAAGACCCTTAACCTCAGTTTTCTCATCTGGACAATGAGCACCATGATGATAATTCCATCCCTAGATGCATGCGTGCCTGCTAAGAACAAGTGGTCCTGAGAGGGCTTTCTGGGTTCCTGAGTCTGGAACAAATATGAATTATTCTACCACCTGGGGAGAAGGAAATCTTTTGTTTCGAGGTTATGGGTGTCATCCCCAAGGCTAAATATTGATTCATGCCAAATGACATCTATCTCTGAATCCTGACTGAGCTGATGCTTCTGTTTTCTGGGTCCCAACAAGAACTAATGATTACTGGCTCAGATTGCTCCATTCCCAGCCTTTCCAGTCAGCCTTTCCTTGTCAACTACATCTAGCCTGAAATCACACTGCAAGAAGAGTTGTAAGACGTTTGGTCTCTTTTTCATTTCCCACATCTCCAATGTAGCAAGAAGTAGCTGTTATGGCTACTTGTCATAGCAACCACTATGGCAACCTGTACAGTCCAATCTCAGCCTGTTAAATGAAACTGTCCCCATTTGGCCCCTCATGTTTACATTACCTATGATTGCCTTAGAAATCATCCTGTGTTTGCTGTTTAACGATTAACATGTGTGGACTTGATCTAGGTTACTTTCCCAAGCATGACTCTTACCATGCAATGAAGTAACTAGGCGTTTAGTCATCTAACTACCCACAGGGATTGACAAAAGCAAACCACCCATCCATTTCTTGCATGCCGCAAACAACATTGCATTGAAGTGATCTGCTGAAACAAAGTGATACATTGGTATGTACACGCCAGAAGGGACACTTTTTCTGGATTCGTTTTCCACCTAGTGCAGAATGTCTACCACAAGCCTCTCTTTCCAGCAGCTGGTCACCTCGGTTTTGCAGACTCAGCCCATTTCACATTCCTTCAACATCCCTCAGTAAAATCTGGAGAACAAACTCAATCAAACCTCTCTCCTCCAGAAAACAGTTTCATGTTTTTTTTTAGAAAACAATGTCTGGTAACACCTTCAAAATCTTGTGCTTCTTGCCTTGGATTCAAGGACCTGCACCAGAGGATGGGAAGCCTCCCCTTCCAACGATATCTTTCTCTACTCCAACCAGGACCAGAGCCTTCACTGGACCCTGTGTCCTCATTGGTATCGTTTAGTTGCTAAACCATGTCTGACTCTTTGTGATTACATGTTTGGCAACAAAACAGGCTTCCCTGTCTTTCACTATTTCGTGTAGTTTCCTCAACTCATGTCCTTTGAGTCGGTGATGCCATCTCACAATCTCATCCTTTTATTCCCTCTCCTTCTGCCCACAATCTTTACCAGCATCAGGGTCACTTCCAATGGCCTAGGTCTTCACATCATTGACCTAAGTGTTGGAGCTTCATCTTTATCATCAGTCCTCCCATTGAATATTGCTCTACCACTTCCTAAACAACCATCATGTTCTTAATCACCTAACAATATTGACCATTGATAAAGTTTAACAGAAAAGGGATCTAGTCCTCTGGGAAATCCCAGCACTGCCACCCTGCCTTTCTCTTACTTTTCTCTCCACCTGGCATAGAATTGCTTCCCTACAGCTTTTCCAGCTTGAAGAGGCCTGCTGACCGAAAATTGTCAGCTATTAATGAATTGTTCTTTCCTCTTTCCTTAAAGACTTCTGCCTGTTCCTTGATTGTCCTCTGTACATCAGTTCAGTTCAATCTCTCAGTCATGTCCAACTCTTTGCTATATCATGGGGTGTAGCGTGCCAGGTTTGCCTGTCTATCACCAACTCCCAGAGCTTGCCCAAACTCATGTTTATCAAGTTAATGATGCCACCCAACAATTTCGTCTTCTGTCTTCCCCTTTGTCTCCTACCTTTAATCTTTCCCAGCATCGAAGTCTTTCATAATGAGTTAGTACTACCCATAAATTGGCCAAAGTAATGGAGGTTCAGCTTCAGCATCAGTCTTTCCAATGAATATTCAGGACCGATTTCCTTTAGAGTGGATAGGTTGGATCTCCCTGCAGTCCAAGGGACTCTCAAGAGTTGCCCAACACCACAGTTCAAAAGCATCAATTATTTGGTGCTCAGCTTTCTTTATGGTCCAACTGTCACATCCACTCATGACTTCTGGAAAAACCATAGTTTTGACTCTACAGACCTTTGCTGGTAAAGTAATTTCTCTGCTTTTTTGTATGCCATCAAAGTTTTTCATAATTTTTCTTCCAAGGACCAAGTGACCTTTTTTTTCACAGCTACAGTCATTATCTGCAATGATTTTTGGAGCTCAGGAAAATAGAGTCTGTCACTGCTTTCATTGTTTCTCCATGTATTTCCCATGAAATAATGGAACTGGTTGCAGTGATCTTTGTTTTTTCATCTGTACGTACGTCATCAAGACCATCCCCAAGAAAATAAATGCAAAAAGGCAAAATGGTTGTCTGAGGCTGCCTTTGAAATAACTTAGGAAGAAGAGAAGCAAAACAGAAAAGAAACACATACCAATTTGAATGCAGATTTCCAATGATAGCAAGAAGAGGTTTGAAAAAAAGCCTTCCTAAGAGATCAGTGCAAAGATATAGAGAAAAACAATAGAATGGGAAAGACCAGAGATCTGCCCTAAAAAATTAGAGGTAGGGAAGTATCATTACATCCAAAGATGGGCCAAATAAAAGACAGAAATTACATGGGCCTAAGAGAGGCAGAATATATTAAGACATGGTTGAAAGAATATATAAAAGAACTATATAAAAAGAATATCAATGATCCAGATAACCACAATGGTGTTATCACTCACCTACACCTTAGACATCCTGAACTGTGAAGTAAGAGGGCCTTAACAAGCATCACTACTAGTAATGCTAGTGGAGGTGATGGAATTGCAGATGAGCTATTTCAAATCCTAAGAGACGATGCTGTTAAAGTGCTGCACTTAATACATCAGGAAAATTCAGAAAACTCACCAGTGGCCACAGGACTGGAAGGGTCATTTCCACTGCAATTCAAAAGAAAGGCAATTTCAAAGAATGTTCAACTACCACACACTTGCCCTCATCTCACATGCTACCAAAGTAATTTCTGCAAGCAAGTCTTCAACAGTACATGAATTGTGAAATGGCATATGTTCAAGCTCTATTTAGAAAAGGCAGAGGAACCAGAGATCAAATTGTCATCATCCAGTGGATCTTCGAAAAAAGCAGGAGAATTCCAGAAATATACCCACTTTTGCTTTATTGACCATGCAAAAGCCTTTGACAGTGTGGATCACAACAAACTGTGGAAAACATCCTGATAATTGGAATACCAGACCATCTTACCTGCCTTCTGAGAAATCTTTATGCAAGTCAAGAAGCAACAGTTAGAACTCAACATGGAAGAGCAGACTGGTTCCAAATCAGGAAAGGAGTAATTAAAGGCTGTATATTGTCACCCTGCTTATTTAAATTCTATGTTGAGTACATCATGCAAAATGCCCAATTGGATGAAGCACAAGCTGGAATCATGGTTGTGGGGAGAAATATCAATAACCTCAAATATGCAGATGACACAACCCTCAAGGCAGAACGTGAAGAGAAACTAAACAGCCTCTTTGATGAAACTGAAAGAGGTGAGTGAAACATCTGGCTTAAATTCCACATTCAGAAAATGAAGATCATGGCATTTTGTCCCATCACTTCATGGCAAATAGATGGGGAGACAATAGAAACAGTGGGATACTTTATTTTGGGAGGCTCCAAAATCACTGCAGATGATGGCTGAAGCCATGAAATTAAAATATGCTTGATTGTTTGAAGAAAGCTATGACAAGCCTAGAAGCATTTTTAAAAGCAGAGACATTACTTTGCCTAAAAGTTCAGTATAATGAAAGCTATTATTTTTCCAGCTGTGATGTATGGATGTGACAGTTGGAGCTAAAAGAATGGTGAGTAACAAAGAACTGAAGGTTTTGAACTGTGGTATTGGATAAGACTCTTGAGAGTCCCTTGGACTACAAGGAGATCCAACAGGTCCATGCTAAAGGAAATCAATCCTGAATATTCATTGGAAGGATTGATGCTGAAGCTGAAATTCCAATACTTTGGCCAACTGATGTGAATAATTTACTCATTAGAAAAGACCCTATTACTGGGAAAGATTGAAGACAAGAGGAGAAGAACGTGACAGAGGATGAGATGGTTGGATGGGATCACTGACTCGACATGAGTTTGAGCAAGATCTAGAGTTGGTGAAGGACAGAGAAGCCTGGTGTGCTGCAGTCCATGGGGTTGCAAAGAGTTGGACAAGACTGAGAGACTGAACTGAATTGAACATACCCCAAAGAAAATGCTATGTGTAATTGTCATGTTTCTCCAGAATGACAGTGCTCCTCAAAGCCTCAAAACATATCCTCAGTTAGTCTGCACCCATGCACAAGGGTCACTGCCTCACATTCACAGGCATTCAGTGAGTTCTGATTGCAGGGCCACCTCCATTTTGCTAGACATAGAGGAGCAAAGGACACATTTATTCTCCTGTCTCAAACAATTTGAAAGTAGAAGAGATAAATGAAAGAGCAGTTTTTTCCATCAAATGTCAAGCGGCAGAGAATGGATTCCTGAGGCAGGGAGCAAGCAAAGTGAGTTCTACAATTGCCCCAACTCTACAAATAGTTTCCAACACTTACATGTAAGGGCTATCTAGGCAGAGACAGTCTCCCCATGAAGAGAGATTTTAAACTCTAGACAGTTAGAGTTCATAGGAGAGAGTTACACACAGAGAACTGGGCGAGTGTACAGGTGATACCCTTCCAGTTTTCAGCAGAGAGTTGATAGTACTGGTCAGGATTATAGGGANCACTTACATGTAAGGGCTATCTAGGCAGAGACAGTCTCCCCATGAAGAGAGATTTTAAACTCTAGACAGTTAGAGTTCATAGGAGAGAGTTACACACAGAGAACTGGGCGAGTGTACAGGTGATACCCTTCCAGTTTTCAGCAGAGAGTTGATAGTACTGGTCAGGATTATAGGGAACAATCCTTGAGTCTCAAATTGAGCCAAGTCTAATGATGTCCCCACCCACCTTCATGGAAATTGTTAATTATTCCCATGACATCGGTATGGCCCTGAAGACAATATTGCCTTACTAGTGGGGAATAATAAACCTGGTCTAAAGGCTGGTCTTATATCAGCTAAAAAACCTGAACAGCAAGCCTTCAAAAAATACAGCAATGAGGCGTGTCAGCCTCTTGGGTCACTACAGCTGGGGCCCCCCACTGTGCCTGGATCCCACAAAAAAAAACCTGCAGTATTGCGTTCCTGCTGCTACAGAAGGCAGGTCTGCTAAGAAAATGAGAACCAGACTTGAGGGGCAACAGGAAAGGAACTTCCACTCTGGTGCCTGCAGATATCTGAGAGCTTCTCATCAGTGGATGCAATTAAGTTTTTTCTCATCTTTCCCTTCCTGGAAGTCTTCTGGTGTGAGAATCAGAGTTCCTGGGTCCCAAGTCTTCACTAACTTACTTGCAGCTTTAAAGTGAGTCATACAACCCAGGGTCAGTTTCCCATCTCTTGGATGAGTGAGACTGGACTTGCTCCAGGACACTTGGACAAGAGGCTTAGAGGAGCGTTTTACTGAGGATGCTGAGGCTGCCTCTGGCGGGAAGGGGGCTGTAGCTGTCTGGTGATATTCATGGATCCTGGGATCAGAATTGGGAGTGGTAGACCACTTGGCACACAGCTGCTGTGACACCGAGGGCCTTAGAAGCCTTGCCCACTGGAACTTAACATCATTTGGGTTCTGTGGGATGAGATCAGATAGTTATAAGTCAGAAGTTACCCATGGGGAAGTTTGTAGATTCCTCAGCAGAAACCCAAATTAGGCTGATGAATAATCTCTGCTAAAAAAAATAGGGGAACTAGATATGCTAGGATCTTAGATAAATTTTTTAGTATTTTAAATACTAATTAAAGTAGATCATCTTTTTTTTTCTTTTTAAATTTTCTTTTCATTTTCTTTTATTTTTATTATTTTTTTTTTCCTTTACAATATTGTATTGGTTTTGCCATACATGACCTGCCATTTGCTCTCTGGCTTGAGATGATACCCACAGTTACAGTGGAATAAAAGAGCTCTGGGGGAGGAGGGCGGGAAGATGGCGGAGGAATAAGATGGGAGACCACTTTCTCCCACACAATTTCATCAAA
>SJYV01015623.1:0-10736 GCA_006410875.1 Neotragus pygmaeus | reverse complement strand
CGCACACCTCCCTCCCCGCCCCACCCCGGTAACCACTGATCCTCTCACCGTCTCCATAGTTCTGCCTTTCCCCAAATATCACGTACAGTACTGGGATGATCACGCCGTCTGTAGCCTTTTCAGACCGGTTTCTCTCCCCTAGAAATATACCTTCCAGGTGGCTCCAGGTCTTCTCAAGTCACCCGTTTCTACTTTTTCATGACAATCCACAGGTGACTTGCATCCTATATCTACCGGGCTCGCTGGTCTGGACACAGACTGAGGCCATGGCGGGTTCTGCAGGGTGTGAGCGGGGCTCTGTGGTCGGGTCTGCGCCCCTGTCTGGAACGCGCCGTCAGGGGGGATGAGTGGCGTGACCAGGTGAGGTGTGTTAGACAGTGTCTCGAAGCAGCCGGTAGAAGCTCGTCATCACTGCTATTTTAGGACGACTGGAGTGACTGAGGGGCGGGGGAGGAGCAGAAAGGAAGGCAGGATGTGTGCCCAGGGGGGTGGAATCGCTTGAGCAGGGGCAGGTGAAGCGTCAGATGGTGGGAGGCGGTGGAGGGTGACCTGGGTGGCATGGGAGACACTGCTCAGATGGGTATGGCCCCGGGGGTGGCTTAGGACCGGACTGGCAGTCAGGACAAACCTGAGGCTTGCCCGCCGGCACCCGACCCAGCCTGCAGGACGCAGTGGGGCTGGAAGATGGGAGAGTTCAGAGACGCACGTTTTCCCCGTGCCCGCAGCCTGGGCCACCCCTCACCTGGCACCGGTCGGGGAGTCCTGAGACCCCTGAGGTCGAGAGGTACTGTGGTATCCGGCTAACGGGGAACGAGGGGTCTAGTGGTCGGGGTCTGGGCCGTGCCCCCTCGCTGTGAGCTCCAGGCACAGCCTCAGGGTTGGGCATCGGTTTCCCCTTCAGGCACCAGAGGGATGCAGTCAGGGCCCTTGGGGCCCCAGTGAACAGAAAAGGCCGCGGTCACGTGTCCTTCGCCTGCGGCGTCCCCGCCCCGGTCACGTGCCCTTCGCCTGTGGCGTCCCCCCTGTTACCTGCCTCCTGGCCTCCCCTCCCTGAGGCCGGTTTCCTGGGGGAAACCCTCACCCAGGCAGACCTTGTTTCCTGGGGGCACACAAGTGTCCAGATCTCACTCATTCTTTTCTCAAACCACCCGCTTCTCAAAGAAATGCACGTGGACGAACAAGTCCAGCAGGGACCGAGTCTGCTTTGAATAGATTTATTCCAAGAGAGGAAAGTGGCAAGTGGAGTGCTGCGTGGTCCCTGCCTCTTCCTGTGGGTCCAGAGGCTGCCAGAAATAAGCACAACTCAGAATGCAAACCAGAGAGGGGAATCAGAACTGCCTGGGGTCACCCCAGACCCCGATGATGCACAGGGCAGTCCTGTCTCTTGGTACCTGGAGTGCGGTGTCTCTGTTATGCGCTCACCAAGCCTGAGGCAGGGATGATTCAATTAAATGCCTTCCATTCCTGATTCTCCTCTTAAACTCCCCACAGCCCCAGGGCACCAACCCTGAACCTAGGGCCGCCTCCTCCTACAGTGCCTCCAGGTACCAGGACAGGAAGGCTGTGTGACCTGCAGTGAGCAAGCATCCATCTCTGGGCGAGTTTCCCATAGAAGCCAGTCAGACTTGCCTCATGTCTGAGCACCAGCCAACGAATGCCCCCGGACTTGCCTGTTGAGGGGAGACTCCCCGATTCATCTCAGGATGGTCAAAATTCCCGTGAGAGCTGAGCATGTCCAGAAGGGAGAACAGGAGTGAGGGGAGGAGGGAAAAGAGAGGTGGGGAGAGAGGGGGGAAAGAGAGGAGGAGGGGAACGGTGCTCACCCCGGGTCTTCTCTGAGCCAGGCCTCCTCCTAACCTACACCCTGACCTTCTCCAGTACTAAGACCATCTCCAGGTTCTTCTGACTGTAACTCAAAAGTGATCATCCCATCTGCTGCTGCTAAGTCACTTCAGTCGTGTCCGACTCTGTGCGGCCCCATAGACGGCAGCCCAGCAGGCTCCCCCGTCCCTGGGATTCTCCAGGCAAGAACACTGGAGTGGGTTGCCATTTCCTTCTCCAGTGCATGGAAGTAAAAAGTGCAAGTGAAGTCGCTCGGTCGTGTCTGACTCTTAGTGACCCCATGGACTGCAGCCCACCAGGCTCCTCCGCCCATGGGATTTTCCAGGCAAGAGTACTGGAGTGGGGTGCCATTGCCTTCTCCGGAGCATCCCATCTAGATTTATTCAAATTAAAAATTTTGAATAAAAATAGACTCTACATCTGGCAAATAGATATATGAAAGGCAAGTGCATTGGAAAATTGCTATCTGTAAATTGGCTGCTTAATTGCTAAGTGTTTGTACATATGCACTTTTTAAAAAAATGATTTAATTGAGCCGTTTCCATAGTCTATAATTATTTCATTGGCAGGGACATGTGTTCAGCTCCCACCCCTCCCCCACGGGTGAGCCCCCGGCTCTGAGGATCTCCTTGGCTACCTTGGAAAACCACGCAGGTGGGAAGGGGGCACCCCTACATGGCTGGTGCCACCTGCAAGCTTGTGGTCTTGAGCAAGGCCTGGACCTCGGCAAGACTCGGTTTGTTTATCTGTAAAAGGGGCCAAGAGCGCAGACCTCAGACACCCATGATGAGACTGGACATGGTCGGAGGAGGGCCCATGCGGTGGACTCACGGTCCCGGGCCACCTGAGGGGTGCTGACCCCACACCGCGCCTGTGTGGACCTCTCTGGCCGGATGCACAGTTGCGTGGACTCGCCTCCTGTGCCCTGATGATCAGGACTCTGAGGACCAGCCCCGCCTCCGCATGGTCACTGCGCAAAGCCCCTGGACAGACCCCCAGGGCCGTGCCAGGCCTCTGAGGCCCGGCTGGGAAGGGACGTGTGCAGAGTCCCCTGGGGATCCATGGCACAGCCGGGACTCAACTCTGGTCTCCAGGGACCTCCCCGCCTCCCTCCCAGCAGAGGGGGCATTGTGTGTTAGGACGGTTTCCCAGCTGACCACCCTGCCGATGTGAAATGAGAAGGGATGGATGTCGAAGGGCCACCATGCCCGGGTCCTCAGGAACCAACAACCCCAGGGGCTTTGGAAAGATGAGGCTTTGATCTGCCACCCAGGGCTGACAAATACATCCTCATGGAATCATCGAGGGAAAGATCTGCCCAAGCTGCTGATAGACTGGTCAAGTCATTCTAGAAAATTCCATGATGTGGCTTGAGATTTTGTGTGTGAAATGTGGAGTCAGGTGCCAGCTAGGTGGGTGAGCTGCTGGAAGGGGTCTCAGTGTGCCCTCGATGGGGCATGACAGCAGTGGTGGGGGAGATGCCAGTCAGGTTGCCCCGAGACTCTTAGACCATGGTCTCCCTTCAATGGGAAAGGAGTCTTGGGGGGAGATTGATAGACCTGGGACTCACACGCTCTGGACACCACACCCAGGGCGGAGCTCAACCTCGCGTGGACAGGATGACCACACTGGACCAGGAGCAGGCCTTCCCATTTTACAGGTGAGGAAACCGAGGCTCAAGGCATATCACCTGCCTTGCGCAGGATCTCACAGCAACTACAAGAAGCTCAGTTTAAACCCAGGCTGTTGGCTCAAGTTGCCTCCTCTGCTCTACCCTGGGCTGTGTCCGGACATGCACTCCTGTCCCTGGGGTCTTCACAGGGCCGGGCACTCACCCTGTGTGGCTGGACTTTATGACTCCATTTCCCCCTCTCGCAGAGCCTGGCGGGCGATGCTGTCTGCCGTGTCAGCTTTCACACGCTGACCGCAGCCCAGCCCCGCTGCAGAGTCCTCTCAGTATTTCCTGTGGGTTTTCTCCCCAGTGGAAAGCTTCTCCTTAACTCAGGGCTAGTCTCTTTTTTTTAATCTCTTTTATTGATGTATAGTTGATTCGCAATGTTGTGTTAATTTCTGCTGTACAGCAACGTGACTCAGCATGTTCCCTGGGGGCTCAGATGGTAAAGAACCCGCCAGCAATGCAGGAGACCTGGATTCGATCCCTGGGTCAGGAAGATCCCCTGGAGAAGGGAAAGGCTACCCACTCCAGTGTTCTTGCCTGGAGAATTCCATGGGCAGAGGAGCCTGGCGGGCTACAGTTCATGGGGTCGCAAAGGGTCGGACACGACTGAGCGAATAACGTTTTCACTTCCATGTGCTTTTTCATATTCTTCTCCATTCCGACTCACTCCAGGACATTGGATGCAGTTCCCTGTGCTTTGCAGCAGGACCGTGCTATCTGCCCATCCTGTATATGACGGCTTGTGTCTCAGTTCAGTTCAGTTCATTTCAGTCACTCAGTTGTGTCTGACTCTTTGCAACCCCATGAGTCGCAGCACGCCGGGCCTCCCTGTCCATCACCAACACCTGGAGTTCACTCAGACTCCCGTCCATCGAGTCAGTGATGCCATCCAGCCATCTCATCCTCGGTTGTCCCCTTCTCCTTCTGCCCCCAATCCCTCCCAGCATCAGAGTCTTTTCCAATGAGTCAACTCTTCGCATGAGGTGGCCAAAGTACTGGAGTTTCAGCTTCAGCATCATTCCTTCCAAAGAAATCCCAGGGCTGATCTCCTTCAGAATGGACTGGTTGGATCGCCTTGCAGTCCAAGGGACTCTCAAGAGTCTTCTCCAACACCACAGGTCAAAAGCATCAATTCTTTGGGGCTCAGCCTTGTGTCTGCTGACCCCACATCCCACGACACCCCCCATCCCCTCTCCTCACCGGCAACCGCAGGTCTGTGCTCTGTGTCTGTGAGTCTGATTCTGTTTCAGAGAGAAGTTCATTCATGGCATATTTTAGGTTTCACATGTAGATGATATCATGCAGTGTTTCTCTCTGTCTGACTTACTTCACTTAGTAGGATCATCTCCACGTCCATCCATGTTGCTGCAAACGGCATTATTTCATCCTTTTGTATGGCCGAGTGATATTCTGTTGTATGTAAACACCACCTCTTCTTCATCCATCCGTCCGCTGATGGACATTTAGGTGGCTTCCATGTTTTGAGCCCAAGCGTAAGCCAAGGCAGTGTTTCTGGCCAGTCCCTTAGCAGGGGGCCCCCGCCTTTCCATGCCTCCCCATCCAGGAAGTCTCTGCACCAGGAGCTCCTCTCCCAGCCAGCTCTCCCACATATGGTTTCTAGCCGCCCTGCCACAGCTCTGTGGGTGCTCTGTGCCCGCCTGTGTTAGGTGCTGTCAAGCTTGTCAGCGGATCTTTCTAGAACAGAGCTGGACAGGGCAGGGCCTGGCCCCGGGGCCTACTTCCTTAGCCCACCTGCAGCTCTGCCAGCTCCTTAGGGATGGGAAGTGGTGCAGGGCCTGGGGCCAGGCCACCCTGGAAGGCTGCCCACAGGACCGTCTGCTCGAGCTGGTTCCTGACCGGCTGCATCCGCTAATTCCATAGTGAGGACCACTTCCCTTTCAATGAACCTGTCTTATCCTTCAGAATCCCTGAGACACGTGATTCCCTTGGCTCGAGAGCTCCTTCCAGCGCACCTTTCTTGAGCGCTTTCTGTGCCGGCTTCGTGTTAAGCGTGGAGGGACGGGGAGGGGGTTCTGTGGCTGCTGATGCCAGTGCAACTATACTTCCTGTTCAGATGCTGGAAACTCCACACCCACCAGCCAGCAGGCGCTGCCCGAGCCACTGTTCTTGGACCCTGACCCTCCCGAGACCTCCTCACAGACCAGCGGCAAAGGGCTTACACCCAGCTTAGCAGGGGGCCACCAGGAGCCTGTTCTGGGCTGTCCCAGGGCCCACTCTGGATGAGCAATGCTCCTACCATGTCTAGTGAGGAGCAGGGCAGGCTACCTGCTCTGGGAGTCCAACTTCCAGAGAAAGGACCTTGGATTTGGGGCCAAGGAGGAGCCTGGAGCCCGGAAAGGTGCCAGGAGCTCTCAGAGCCTGGGAGCAGTGGGACGGCAGGCGGGGCCAGGGGCTCCCGGGGAACCTGAGCAGAGGCACCGGGGGTCCCAGAGAACCCGGGGGAGTGTCGGGGGCTCCCGGNCCCCATCCCACCCCTCTAGGTTGTCATGGAACAGGGCCTTGAGCTTCCTGTGCTGTACAGCAGTTTCCCATTAGCTGTCTGATTTACATATGGTGGACTTCCCTGGTAGCTCAGACCGTACACTGTAGGTCTGCCTACAATGAGGAAGACCCAGGTTCAATCCCTGGATCAGGAAGATCTCCTTAAGGAAATGGCAACCCACTCAAGCATTCTTGCCTGGAAAATCCCATGGACGAAGGAGCCTGGACTCTTTGTCCAAGGGGTGGCAAAGAGTCGGACACGACTGAGCGACTTCACTTTACATATGGTAATGTGTATGTTTCAATGCTAATGTTTCTGATTATAGGAGAAAAAAAAATCTCACTTGTTGCTAGAAAACTTGCCAACCCCCCTTTTGTATTAGGAGACACCAAGAGGCAGACTCCACAGGAGACAGGGTCCAGCTGGAATCAGGTAATGAAGCTAGTTTCATTGATTCTATTTTGCTTGTTGCTGTGTATTGATGGCAAGTGATGCTGACTTCCACGGTGGTTGTGATAATACAATTTCAACTAAAGTAAATGTAAGTAAGACATTGAGTTGATTTAAGGAAAGTGAAGAAACTAACACAACAGTGGATGTAAGCCTGCAGAAACGATGGTGAAGGGCGCAAGGGCAGACTTGGGAGCCCTGGTCCAGCCTGTGACGGCAAGGGCGGGGCTGCCTGGCTAGCAGAGCTGCGGTCGCGGTTGGGTTGTGGCGTCTATCCCGGGACCTTCGAGTTCTTGGTCTGTTACCTGTTTCCAGTCCTTTTCCCTGACTCTGAATCATGTCCACCAGCTGCTTCTCTGCCAGAGGTGCAGACCTCGCAGCCCGCCCTGTGTCCTTGGGAGGCCGCGGTGACCCAATTACTCCCGTCTAAGTGGCCCTCCCGTCCGCATTCCGGAACTCATCAAACCACCAAGCAACAGCTGTAGACACGGCGCCCTGGGCTGCCCTTTCTGAGAACCATACTCTGAAGTCCAACTATGTTTCTGGGAATGTCACCACGTCCAGAGTCCCATCTTCTCCTTCCCCTCCTTCATGCTCTTGCACATTCAGAAACCTGTCTGGGCAGTGCGTGACCCCAGGAGAAAACTCCGTGCACCTGGCCTCCTCCGCCAGCGGCAGCCCCTGAGCGTGGAGACAGTGACAGCGGCCGCGCGTGAATGGGCGGGGTGCTCTTTCGAACCTGGATGTCACACGTGGTGCTGGCAAGTGACGCTCGCCACAGCTCTGCAGGGCTGAGGCACGTTTAAAAATGAGTTAGGTGATATCTCTGTGGATGATTCCAGGATCCTCTTGGGGGTCGGCCTGTTGAACTGGGGGCTACTGTACGCCTGGGGCTGTTGACAGTAGAGAGTGGCATTTGGGTCAGGTTGGTTTGGCGAAATGAGCTCTTGGTGGTGGTGTCCTAGGGGAGATCATTCCTGGCCCCTTACTGCGGGGCCTGCAATTCACACAAGTTTGCTATGGTTGTTCAGTTCCTCTGTGGACTGCGGCACACCAGGCTCCTCTGTCCTTCACTATTTCTTGGAGTTTGCTCATATTTGTGTTCAATGAGTCAGTGAGGCCATCCAGCTATCTCATCCTCTGTTGTCCCCTTCTCCTCCTGCCCTCAATCTTTCCCAGCATCTGGGTCTTTTCCAATGAGTAAGCTCTTCGCATCACGTGGCCAAAGGACTGGAGTTTCAGCTTCAGCCTCAGTCCTTTCAAGGAATATTCAGGGTTGATTTCCTTTAGGATGGACTGGTTTGATCTCCTTACAGTCCAAGGGACTCTCAAGAGTCTTCTCTAGTACCATAATTTGAAAGCATCTATTCTTGGATGCTCAGCCTTCTTTCTCATAAGTGCCTGCATTTAATTATCATGGTAGTTTTATGTAGTGATTGGGAGGTTTTGTTGGTGAAGAAACTGAGGCTCAAAGATGTTGTCCCTTTCCACAGAGTTTGGCCTCTGGACCCGTGCTGATCTGAAGTTGAAGGGTGTCTCCAGTCTGTGCTTAGACTACCAGGGGAGGCATAGTTACTCTATTTTTTTCCTTCTTAATATTTATTTGTTTGGCTTTGTCGGATCTCCCTCGCATCATGCAGGGTCTTCTATTCTGGTGCACAGCTCTCTGGCTGTGGCAGGCAGGCTCTGGACCTCGTGGGCTTAGTTGCTCCTGGGCATGTGGGGTCTTAGTTCCGAGATCAAACCAGTATCCCCTGGGCTGCAAAGTGGACCACCTGGGAAGTCCTGTTACTCTGGATTTTTTAAAGAGTAACTTTAAGGTTCTGAAACTTTATGTCCCAGCTCCACCTCTGTCTAGTTGAGGAGTTATACCTGTCCCTCAGAATTTGATGATGCACTCAGAGGGGATGAATAGAGCAGGTCAGTTGAAACAGTTGCTTGCAAAGGTTGGGGCAGGAGGAAGCGCGGAAACCAACCGGCGTTGGTGGGGCACCCCAGGGCCAGTGACAGCCAAGAGCCTGGAACCCAGAAAGCCCTGGGGAGGGAGGGTGAAGGACAGGTCAGTGTCACAGGCACCCAGCTGAGCTGCGAGGGGAGACCCCTGACCCCCGCCTCCTACGCTCTGTCTCCCGCGGTTACCCATTTGCCAAACCCCAGTGAAAGCTGGAGGGCAAGGGAGCCGGGGTGGTTCAGCCCATAGAGTCCCTTCCAAGGTGGAAAGTAGGGGAGAGAACGGCCAGGGCTGACCCTCACTGAGCTAGTGACCTGTGTGCGTCATCTGTTGCTGCGTAACAGGACAGCACAGCTCTCAGAGGCTTAAACAGGAACCGACCGTGGAATCCCCTACTCTCAGCCATTTTGGCCTCATTTCCATTCTTTTATTTTGCTTAAGTATTTAAAAAGCTGGATATTTATTTATTTTTGGCTGCCCTGCATTGGCAGGCAGATCTTAACCTCTGGATCCCCAGGGAAGTCTCCATTTCTACTCTTTGTGTGAGCCATGCTTCTTTCTGCTACAGGACTTCAAAGGGGACGTTTGGTAACACACAGTTTCCTCTGCTGGTTTCCTAGCAAACTCCCTCACTGCCCAGCCATCCCCATCCATTTGCCATATTGATGATTCTTAATGCTTTAATTCTCAGTTCCTTTGTTAACTTTTTCTAACCTCCTTGACCAGGGTGTTTGCTTTATTGTATCTTGTCCACCTACTTTTCCGTTGTATTTGCAATTTTATACTCGCCTGTGGGACTGTTCAATGTCCATCTCCTCTATTATACTGCCCCCACCAAGAGGGCAGGGTGTGCCCATTTTTGCTCCCAATATATTTACAGACCTTGGCTTAGTGCCTGCAGTGCTTAGATGCTCAGTGAGTATTTGTGGAATGAACTAACAGGAGTGGATTATTCTCTATTTTCCTCCTTTTGATTATCTAATTGAGTGTCTAACAACAGATGTGCTAAATTCTAGGAAGATAAGGGTGTGTGATATTCGGGCTCTTGTAGTAAAGAAATCTGTTTAAGTTGCCAAACTGAACATCTCCTTCAATTTTTTTGAGCATAGAAGAACTTTTGGCACCATGGCACAGCTTAAGGTGTTAGTGTTTGGTGAGACAAATTTGGGAATTTCTGTATTATCATTTCCCTGAAGGCATGGATCCCATGTCATGCATTCATTCACCCATCCACCCAAATGTCCACCCATCCAACAATCATTCCACTGAAGACAGTGTCATGGAAACTGTGATGTGTCTGGCAGTACAGACTCTGAGATCAGTGATGCCTGAGATCTGAGGAAGGCTCTGTAAGTTTCCCAAGGATGACACTTCTGCCCAGTTCAGAGCCACCAGGGGATCCCACCTGAGTCTTTGCCATGAAGAGTTGGTGGGAATTCTGGAAGTAAAGGCCATGAAATAGTGGGGTCCCCTAAGATTGCAGCCTGCATTCTGGCTCATACTCAGCCTTCAGCAGTTCATCAGCATTGCCATCTAAGGGTTGCTGCCAGCTCCAGTCTCAGCGGCTGCTGATCCAGGTGAGCCCGTCTCGGCCATGACCCTCTGAATTCTCCTGTCTCTGCAGACTTCATGATGGCAGTTTGCTGCACAGCCTCAGTTCTGAGGGTTCCCAGACTAAACACTGAGTTCCAGCTTGTTAAGCTTTCTCTTGTTAGAAGGATGGCATGATAAACTACTTAACAGTTCATACGGGGGACTGAAGCCAGGAGTCAATCCAACCTAAACAAATGAAGCCCCAGGGTGGCTTTGTTTCTTCACCACTGAGGAGTCCTCGACGTTTCTAGGAATTTGTCAATGTCCCTGGAAATGTGGGGGCACTGACTGCACTGCAGGAAGCTTATCTTCTGGATAATTTTGCACTCTGAATCCTGGACTTAACTCTGCCAAAGTCTTTATACTTTTGTGCTATTGTTTGGGAGGTGAGGAGTCTGCATTGAACTATGTTTGCCTTGATTAACAAGGGCCCAGATAAAATATCAGCTAGAAATACAAAGGAGTGAGTCGATTTGCATGAAAATTAGACCTTGAATTTGCGCCCTGAGGCTGCAGAATGAGTGTGAATTTCTGCTCTCTAAACTAGGGGCCAGTACCTTGCTAAATTGCAGAAGGAAATGGCAACCCACTCCATTATTCTTGCCTGAAGAATCCCAGGGACGAGATCCTAGCCCCAGAGCCTAGTGGGCTGCCATCTATGGGGTCGCACAGAGTCGGACACGACTGAAGCGACTTAGCAGCAATATTGCTAAATGGGT
>SJYV01015621.1:0-11610 GCA_006410875.1 Neotragus pygmaeus | reverse complement strand
TGTGTGCGCCCATGTGTGAGCGAGTGTGCGTGTACATGTCTGTGCATGTGTGCATGTGCATGTTGTGTGTGCACCCTTGTGTGCACGTGTGTGCGTGCATGTGTGTGTGCAAGTGTGTATGTGTGGTAGTGGTGGTGTAGTCGCAAGCTGTGTCCAACTCTTGCAACCCATGGGCTTTGTATGTGGGTATAAAACAAACAAAGGTCCATCCTGCTAAGAAGGACCATTAGAAAGACCAGCCCTGTCACAATGCCATGAACATACCTAAACAGAACTGCACGGTACAGAGTCCTGCGTGTTACCAGGCATTTGAACTTGCCCATGCCCCACCTTGAGTCAAGCTAAGTCTGACCTATTCCACGGTTAATTATGAACCCCTAATTAAGTCATGTGGCCGTGCTCTGGTTTATTAAACACTCTAGGTGTACGTGGGGCTAAATTAGTGATTTAGGTAAATTTAGTTTTCATAATTAACATGTACTTCTAAATGTTCTATAACCCAAAAGTCTAACAGTCTGGTCTAATAATGCTATTCTCAAGTTTAGAATATGATATACATAATACCAATTTCTTCCCACCCAACATGCTGAAGTGCTGGCTACTTTTTAAATGTATATTAATACTTTAATCACTCAACGTTAATTAGCTTGTTTTCCACGTTAACCACCTGTGTGCCAGGCAATGGGCAACAGTGACCTTTCTGTGAGCCAAGTACCCAGTCCCTACCACACAAGGTCGCTTACAGGAACCAGGGGGCTGCCTTGACATCAACCTGCAAAGTAATCTGCCAAGTAGGCAAAGGTCCAGTAAAACCTCAACGACAAAACCCTTGATTTTTCCTACATTGTTTTAGGGGAAAAGTCTGGAAACAATTAAAAGCTCTGAAGAAGAGGGCTTTCTTAGAATCAGTTCTCAGATTTCCGCACTGCGCTGAAGTCTTTCAGACCCCCTGAGAGACTTTACACGTATGAAGTGTGCTCATCACAGTCCAGAAAACACACCCATATTGGAACGGCAGACAAGATTCAGCATCAACATGGCATCTTCCTGTCCTCGATATGGAAACCAAAAGAAAGCTACTTAAAATAGCACCAAACTGGACTTAAATGGTTCTGCACGGTCAGGAGACTGTGCGGCCAGAGGTCACTGCTGCCGCTGACCATGTTAATGTAAAAAGTTGTAATTATTATCTGATTTCTGTGCCACTGTGGCATAAACCACTCTGAATTAAGACAAAAGCACTGATGGAAAGGAAGACTGAGTGAACGATGAACTCCTTCTCCCAGCATGTGACACCTCCTGTCTGCCCCTGTACCAAACAGGACCCCTGCCCATCCACCCAGCGGGCTCCCATATAAAACCTGGGCTCAGTCATCCGTCCTACTCTCCCACCATCCTATCAGTCAGTCGCCCAGTCCAGTCGATTCTACCTCCAAATACATCTCAGACTGGCTTTTCCATTTCTCTCTGCATCCACGACACCAAGACCCTCATGAAGCCACCGTCACCTCTTGCTAAGCTGCAGCAGACTCCTAACTTGGTCTCCCTGCATCAAGTCTGTGCTAGAGAGATCAGAAAAGGAGGGGAAAGGGAGGAGTTTTTGCCTACTCTGTGACCATACTTTTATATAGGTGACAACAGACCCCTTTACCCCAGAAAGCGACCGTGGCGGAGGCGACGGCTGCCTTGTCTCCTGCAATGCCTCTCTCCCTGGCAGAGTCCTTTCCTTCCTCCTCTGCTTTGCTCCAGTGACACCTTGGAGCCCAGATCCCTCGCAAGCAGCTGCAGGGGTGTGAACGTTTTCACATCATGAGAAGAAAAGGATGCACTCTGCTATGGTCCTTAAATAAAAAGGAGGCCCAACAACAGCACGTGCACAGGATACACAGTGGAGAAGGCTTTGCAGGCGCCGCTGAAGCTGGCTGCAAGGGCAAGAGCAAGGAAATAAAAGCCCCGAGTTTCCACGCATCCCGGCGTTGCTTTACCTGATGCCAATCTTAAGCGTCATCTCCACTGTCCATTTCGAGGTCCATGGCCTCCGCGTCAGCAGCTCGTGACAAGATGTCTGCCATCAGTGCCTCTTCCAATTTCTTACGTACTTGCTGTACTCGCTCTTCCTGTTTCCTTTGTAAAAACAGAGTAAAAAGACACCAACAATTTGGCCGGGGTTGGAACAACGATGCTGCCGATGACGTGGTTTATCTTTACTCCAAAGTCAGGAAAATTCCTCAGAAACACATGCTTCCTTCTCCTTAGACTTTGCAAAAGCGGCCTCTAACCCTCACAAAAACCCGGTCTCGTGGGAGATGAGCTTTGCCCAAAAAGGGGGACATTCGGACAGGCAGAGAAACCCTCATCTCACAGAGAATTCCGGCAGGAGGAGGTTTATTTCAGGGACCTTTTCTTCAACTTCAAAAACTTCAAGTATGTGAAGGTTCAGGGTTATTCCTATAAGGGATAATGTGAAATAAAAGTGGGAAGTGATATCGTAAAATAGGAAGGAAAAGAGATGCGCTGGGTGAAGCAACAAGAAGGACGGAGGAGGTGGGGGTGAGATGGGCCGGTTCAGCCGCCGCCTCTGGCGGCCTCGGGGAGGGTAGTCGGAGCTCTCCCCTGGGTCCGCAGCCTGCTGACTGTGGGCCGTCACGACGGAGCCAAGAGCACACGACCCTGGGCACGAAGGGCAGAGGAGGAGCGGACCCTTGAGCTGAGCTGAGTAAGTGAAGAACATGCAAGGTCCTCTGGGTCCTGGGGACTCTCAAGGAACCTCCAAAGTGAGAGTTAAAAACACCAAGTCACACAAAAGAGGCAGAACCGTGACATGAAAAATGGAGCGCACCACTGGTACATTTCATCCTTAAAAAGCAGGGGAAAAAAAATGGAGAACAGCTCCCTGACAGGGCAAGAGAGAGATTCCTAAAACAGTTCCAGCAAACCAAGACGGCAAATAGAAATTCGCCTCCAGAACCCAGCGGGGAGGCAATAGTTCAAGTAACAGGAGAGAAGGGACAAGCGTGGAAGTAAAAGGCTTAGAAAAGAGACAAAAAAGGAACAGAGGCAGAGGCCCAGGTGGGAGGGCGAGCCTTGACTAGAAACAGGACGAGTCGCCTCCAGAGGCCGCAGGAAAGCTGGTGGGATGGATACAGAGTGGAGGGGGAGCAGCCCTGGGACGAGGAAGCGACACAGCGAGGGACCCTGAGGGCTCTGCTGAAGGAGGAAGCGCCAGTTTCTCCATCCATCGCTGAGGAAGACAAATCCCGGCACTGCCCCAAACCGGGGCAAGCAGAAGGGCAGGGGGCGATGTTCCAGAAGGCTCCGCTGAGACGCCCTGGGCATTCGCCCCTCAGGGCCTGAGCCAGCTGTGAGGTCACGCTTGCTGCAGCCTAGTCCCCACTTCTCTTCATCTCATCAGTCTATGTCCAAGGTAAGCGAAATTAACATATGCTGTGTGACCACAAAAGCTTTAGTTGTCATCTTTACCAAACCATAAAAACAGCACAAAGAGATAGAAGACTTAAGACCTCCCCCTTTTAAATGAATTTTTGAAAAGGGGGGAGCAGCCACTGAGTCAAGCTCTGCAGCCTCGATCATATTCCAGAAACTAGAGTTGAACGGATTTTTTTTTCTTTTTTAGAGATGTTTTGATCCCTGGTAGCTCAGACAGTAAAGAATCTGCCTGCAAAGCAAGAGACTCACATTCGATCCCTGGGTTGGGAAGACGCCCTGGAGAAGGGAACAGGTACCCACTCCAGGATTCTTACCTGGAAAATTACATGGACAGAGGAGCCTGACCGGCTACAGTCCATGAGGTTCCAAAGAGTTGGACACAATTGAGCATCTACCACTGTCGTTTTTAAAGTCTTTACTACAAGTGTTACAACACTGTTTCTGTCCTATGTTTTGGGCCTGAGGCATGTGGGATCTCACAGCTCTTGGACTAGGGATCAAACCTGCACTCTTTGCGTTGGAAGGTGAAGACATAACCACTGCATCGCCAGGGAAGTCCCTGGAGTTGAACAGATTTTCACACAGTGGAGCAGAGTCATGAAAAACAGGATGTTTACTTCTTACAGTTAGTCTTACTTCTGGCTCAGTAACTCCAGGCTTATGATAAATGGCGCTATCGGTTATGGGCAGTCTCTCATGCCTCGTAACAGAGTGTCTGCACAGCTTCCCTAGCGCCGCCCCATCAGGAAGATGAAGGAAATGGGAGGAATAGCGCTTTTGGCTGAAGAAGTGTATCTGAAAATCTGACACTGGCCACCGCTCCTCTGCTGTCTTGAGAGCTGCTTCCCACATTTATGAAAACCGAAAGTAAAGCCTCTGCCGGATGTGGCGAGCAGCATTCTAACACAGCCCCAGGATGTCCCCACGGGCCCCTGGTCACATCCCAGGCAGAATTCTCTCCCCTTAAGGGCAGAAAGGACTTAGGGACACGTGATAGGATGTCATTCTATGATCAGGTTACTAATAGCTGACCCTGAGCTAATCGAAAGAGATTATTGTAGAGGGCCTGACCTAATAAGAAAAAAGAGGCTTTAAAAGGGGCTGGGCCCTTCTAGAAAGTAGCAGGAGAGGGAATGTGAAGAGCGCCACAGGGCAAGGAGCTGCTGGCAGCTTCAAACTGCAACTGAGAACAGCCCGATCCCACAGCCAACAAGGGAAGAGGGGCTTTTATCCCTACTAGAAAGACACGAACTCTGCACCAAGCTTAGGAGGAGCCCAGGCTCCAGAAGGCCACACAGTTCTACAGACACTCAGATTTCAGCTGTGTAAGACCCGGGGCAGGGAGTCCAGTCATGCCCGCCCGGACTTCCGAACCACAGAACTGAGAGTTACAAACAGCTATTGCTTTAAATGGCGAGGTTTGTGAGAACTTATCACTGGGTATCAGAAAACAAATACGCCCGTGAAGGAAAATAGTTATCAAGCTGGCTGAAAAAAAAAAATGTGCTCAATGTTGAGATCCTTAGTTGAAGGTTTAACACAAACACATTACTGGAGACACAACTGAGAAAAGGTGATGATTCCATCTGCGGCCATTTATTTTGAATATGTACTAACTGGAGAAGAACTGTTCGGCTTGATGATTTGTTATGACAATGCGATCAAATGGACGATCCATCAGATAAGTTTACCCTAAAAGAAAAGCATCCAGATCCGGCTGGGCTGGAGAAGTGTACCGGAAAATCTGACACTGGCCACCGCGTCTCTTCTGCCTCTTCTGCCGTGAGTGAAGCTTCCCACATTTATGAAAACCGAGTAAAGCCTCCACCGGATGTGGTAAGCAGGATTCTAATACAGCCCCAAGATGTCCCCATGGGCCCCTGTCCTCAGAGGACCTCAGTCAACACCCACAGGGACCTAGCAGGACCCAGGCTGATGAACTGGGTACTCATTTCAGGACAGAGGGGAGCTAGCCTCCTGAGTAATTTCCTTCCTCAAGGGTAGGAACAGTCCAAAGCAAGTTGATTCCTTTCCTTGATTTCACACTTAACAAAAAAAGAATAATAACACTGATCATAAATTCTACATCATCAAGGCATCTGAATGCAACTGTGAACCCTCTACATCTTTGCAAAAGGAACTACTTTAAAATCCAGGAAAGGCTTTCCAGTTATAAACCTGGCTAGACACAGGTATTTAACAACAGTCTCATACCAACTTTCATGGAATTAGAAAAAAACAAATGTAATACATATCTTTTTAAATTCAAAAGTGTCATCTGCTGGCTTGGTCTAGGAATAGTAAAGCTTTCGGGTTTACATTTAGAGGACAGAAATAATGAAGTATGCCTCCTGTCCTATTCTTAAAGGAAATACAGTATAGTACACAATCCTCTGGGCTCCCCTGTGGCTCTGTGGTAGAGATCCACTTGCAGTGCAGGAGACAGCCCACAATGCAGGGGACGTGGGTTTGATCCCGGGATTGGGATGATCCCCTGGAGAAGGATGCCGCAACCCACTCCAGTGTTCTTGCCTGAAGAATTCCATGGACAGAGGAGCCTGGCCAGCTACAATCCATGGGGTCACAAGAGTTGGACACGACTGAGACTAAACCACCACCACAATACAATCATTTTAAAGACTACTACTGAAATCCATAAATCCCATGTAAGAATTTCTTTGTGGTTTTAGTATCTGGAATAGTTTTGTTTCTCCTGAGCAATGGCTTGCTTATACTCCTTGAGCATTATCTGAGAGATACAGTTCCCCTTCATTATCTGCTGCTATAAACCTAATTCGTGGCCCAGCCATAGAAAGAGTAAAGGATGATGACGGATGCAGCTTGTGTCTTTCCCATTCTCGGCTCTGCTTCACGTAACAGCTTCAACTCTTGCCTTGTCTTTCTCCTCGTTCGCTTCTCATCTGGCTTCACTTGATATATGTAATGTGTGCCTCACTGTGCATGTGTGTGCGTCTCTTCAGAGCCACCTGAAACCTTCACTTGAAACAAAGTTAAATAGAGATAAATAAATCTCTAAATTGAGTTTATGTGAGATCAATAAAATCAGGGTAAGTAAATTGAATTTTGAAAACACAACTGAACTCAAAGCAGCACAGCAATGATCTGCTGCTGCAGACAGCAATCAGGACAGGCGTAACTGGATGCACAGACTCTTCAGAGCAGAAAGGCAGAACCCCAGATTGCACAGAGACCGCAAAAATCATGTGGAGAGAGTATGACTGCTCTGTCCTTTGGGGTTAATCAGGATGATACACCTTATACAATGCTACCTTTTTCAAGCATGCATTTGTTTTAAACATCCTATAGTATCTCTTTTACACCAGCTTTGTAAAGAAGGTTCTTCACTCACTAGGACGTGTCACTGAACCTAACAAGCAATAAACAACGTGTCAAGTGTAGAAGACAAGTTTTTTGAAGGCACGTTCTGCTCTCACCTAATGTCTTCATCTGTGACAATGAAAGCCTTGCAGAGGGGTTGAGATGTGTTCAGCCAGACAGCGGGGTTCTTTTCCACAGCAGCGGAGACTTGCCCTGTGATGGGCGCAGAGCTTGTGTGCAAAGCACTGGCGACAGCAGATAAAAGGGTCTCATCGTTACTGCCCGGACCAACTCCTGCAATTAGAGACAAGCATCAGTTCCAGGACGCTTCTAGCTGTGCTGAGCAAACCTTGTAGAGCCTAAAACAACCGATTATCTTTATATTCATCTGAGATCAGCTATTTAACACTGACACAAGCCAAAGCAGCAAAAGATAACAGCACATTTACTTCGTTAACAATAAAGAATTAACATTAAGGACGCAGTAACCCAATACTGAAGTATTTTAATAAAACTTTAACAGAATTTAAAAATACATTTCCAAGGTATTAAACTTCTTAAAAAGTTGGCTCCATTTCCTCATGCAAGGCCAATTATTCTTAACGATCTAAGTCCCTTCTAAAGTCATCTTACATCCAAATATCCCTATTAATGTGTCCCTAGGGTCCTGGAATCGTTTCCCCTGTAGCTTGCCATGTCTCAACACTTCTTTCTTGTGCAGGGATTTCAAAGGAAAAGCCAGTGCAAGTAGGCTGTACCTACACCTTTAACAGCTTTTCAACTAACAAAATATCCACATGAATAGGATTAATAACTGTACACCTTCACTGCACATTAGGAGACTGGAACCATGGCTACATTTAAGTGCATTGCTTATAGTCCTACACTTGTTAGACCAATTAAAGCAATAATTTCCAAGAACATAGAGGGATGAGACACTACTCTATCCGTGAATTATGAGGATTTTTGAGCAACCCACAATGTATCAAGATTTGGAAGCCAAAGTTGTAACACTCGAAAACTAATGCTGCTCTAGACCTTGGAGTGAACGTGTGACACGAGGCATGCCAGCAGCTGAGTTCTCCACCCCGGACCCCACTCGCTCCTGTTACTGGACCCATGGGCAGCTGAGGCTTGCAGCAACAGGTCACAGAGGGAGAGACAGGATTAGAGAGGCTGGCTGTTCTTTTCATGAGAGGAAGGGAGAAAAAAGCAAGTGCTGGGGCCCGATGTGGCTTAGAGCAGGAAGCTGGGGATGGTCTGCCACTTAGGCTGCATTTGGGTCTAAACACGTAACATGGATTAATCTACATGACGAGCCTAATTAACCTCAAGCCAAAAGGTACACGCAGAAAAAAACACTTAGCTAAGACACCACCCGGAAGCGTTCTGCAACCTGCAAAGCATTTCAGGCACACTGCCTCTGGGTCTACTAAAACCCATCACCCAGCGAGGCAAACGGTCCCCACAGCGAAGCCCTGTCGCCCTCCTCAGATCTGCCTCCACTGCCTGCGACGCAGAGCCTGGCACACAGCGGGGACTGCTCAACTCAACTCGGAGAATACCTTGAAGACCTTTAGGGAGTTCCATGGTTTTTATAATTTGTTCTGTTACATCTGATGCACTAAGTCCTTGTAGCCTCTTCTCCCAGAAAAGCTGTAAGGCAAAACATCACTGTTAATAGATACATTCTCGGGACAAGAAAGTAGCGCATCGATGCTGCTGAATAATGAAACTGAAATCACATCAGTAGTTCCCTAATGTCCCCAGCTTTTTTTTTCCCCCTTACAAAAANGTGTCACTGAACCTAACAAGCAATAAACAACGTGTCAAGTGTAGAAGACAAGTTTTTTGAAGGCACGTTCTGCTCTCACCTAATGTCTTCATCTGTGACAATGAAAGCCTTGCAGAGGGGTTGAGATGTGTTCAGCCAGACAGCGGGGTTCTTTTCCACAGCAGCGGAGACTTGCCCTGTGATGGGCGCAGAGCTTGTGTGCAAAGCACTGGCGACAGCAGATAAAAGGGTCTCATCGTTACTGCCCGGACCAACTCCTGCAATTAGAGACAAGCATCAGTTCCAGGACGCTTCTAGCTGTGCTGAGCAAACCTTGTAGAGCCTAAAACAACCGATTATCTTTATATTCATCTGAGATCAGCTATTTAACACTGACACAAGCCAAAGCAGCAAAAGATAACAGCACATTTACTTAGTTAACAATAAAGAATTAACATTAAGGACGCAGTAACCCAATACTGAAGTATTTTAATAAAACTTTAACAGAATTTAAAAATACATTTCCAAGGTATTAAACTTCTTAAAAAGTTGGCTCCATTTCCTCATGCAAGACCAATTATTCTTAACGATCTAAGTCCCTTCTAAAGTCATCTTACATCCAAATATCCCTATTAATGTGTCCCTAGGGTCCTGGAATCGTTTCCCCTGTAGCTTGCCATGTCTCAACACTTCTTTCTTGTGCAGGGATTTCAAAGGAAAAGCCAGTGCAAGTAGGCTGTACCTACACCTTTAACAGCTTTTCAACTAACAAAATATCCACATGAATAGGATTAATAACTGTACACCTTCACTGCACATTAGGAGACTGGAACCATGGCTACATTTAAGTGCATTGCTTATAGTCCTACACTTGTTAGACCAATTAAAGCAATAATTTCCAAGAACATAGAGGGATGAGACACTACTCTATCCGTGAATTATGAGGATTTTTGAGCAACCCACAATGTATCAAGATTTGGAAGCCAAAGTTGTAACACTCGAAAACTAATGCTGCTCTAGACCTTGGAGTGAACGTGTGACACGAGGCATGCCAGCAGCTGAGTTCTCCACCCCGGACCCCACTCGCTCCTGTTACTGGACCCATGGGCATCTGAGGCTTGCAGCAACAGGTCACAGAGGGAGAGACAGGATTAGAGATGCTGGCTGTTCTTTTCATGAGAGGAAGGGAGAAAAAAGCAAGTGCTGGGGCCCGATGTGGCTTAGAGCAGGAAGCTGGGGATGGTCTGCCACTTAGGCTGCATTTGGGTCTAAACACGTAACATGGATTAATCTACATGACGAGCCTAATTAACCTCAAGCCAAAAGGTACACGCAGAAAAAAACACTTAGCTAAGACACCACCCGGAAGCGTTCTGCAACCTGCAAAGCATTTCAGGCACACTGCCTCTGGGTCTACTAAAACCCATCACCCAGCGAGGCAAACGGTCCCCACAGCGAAGCCCTGTCGCCCTCCTCAGATCTGCCTCCACTGCCTGCGACGCAGAGCCTGGCACACAGCGGGGACTGCTCAACTCAACTCGGAGAATACCTTGAAGACCTTTAGGGAGTTCCATGGTTTTTATAATTTGTTCTGTTACATCTGATGCACTAAGTCCTTGTAGCCTCTTCTCCCAGAAAAGCTGTAAGGCAAAACATCACTGTTAATAGATACATTCTCGGGACAAGAAAGTAGCGCATCGATGCTGCTGAATAATGAAACTGAAATCACATCAGTAGTTCCCTAATGTCCCCAGTTTTTTTTTTCCCCCTTACAAAAAGCTAAATGATACTTAAAACATGACTTCAACGCATCATAATTCTTTCAAGTTATATGACTCAAAAAACTTTGCTTTGTCATTCTAGGCAGACTATTCACTTGTTACATATGATAGATTGTTATGTGCTATGCACAAGATACAGTCCTAAGTAGATAACAGTCCTTTGAAAGACATAAGGTATCTTCCAAAGAGTATTAACTTGAGTTCTTCAAAGTTTCATCTGGCATGAAAATTTAATGTTACAATTTATCAGGAAGAGGAAAAACTGTATTATGTAATACCTCCTTATCCAAGGGCATTAGGGAAAGAATTTCTCCACCTACGTGATTTTTCTAAGACACAGAAGTTTAGCCCTTTGGCCTACTTCAAGGGGAACAAATGCCATTTTTTAAGGAAACTTTTCTAAAATGTTTTGCCTACTTCCCTGCTTTTTAAACAGGATGCCACATTCATGAGTGCCTCTCCTTCCGTGGTACAGAGCCTGGGTCTCCTCAGTCACTAGGCGGCCCCAGGGCATCATTCCGGCATCAGTGAGCACGCTGAAGACTCTTCCTACCCCATGGGTCTAGCAAGATATGCAACTGCTTATTCATACACTGAACAGCCCAGGACAGTTCTGCTGCTTGATTTTAGATCCTTTCTACACTTCATTCTCTCTCCTAGTCGGCTACTGTGTGCGTGCTCGCAAAACTGCTTCAGCTGTGGCCTTCGCTTTGCAACCCTATGGACTGTAACTTGCCAGGCTCTTCTGTCCATGGGTCTCTCTAGGCAAGAATACTGGAGAGGGTTGCCATGCCCTTCTCCAGGGAATCTTCCCAACCCAGGGATAGAACTTGCATCTCTTATGTCTCCTGAACTGGCAGACGCACTCTTTACTGGGGAAGCCCCGCTGCGTATTACTTGTCATTAATGTCACTCATCCACATGAATGTATTTACTGAGCTCCTACGATGCGCTGTGCTTGGCCTGTGAATGCAACAGGAGATAAGATAGTGTCTTTGTCCTCAAGCCTCATCTCTTTTCTACTCTGTTTCATATTTACTGCAGTCCAAAAAGCAGCTAAAGGAATTCCTTAGAAATTTTTTTAAGTCTGTCTTTAATCCTGGATACCCGGGGGCCTGTCATATAGTATATATTGAAAAAATATTTTTGTGAATGACTGATATGGGAATAAACGGGCTCAGAATCAGGATCCTGAGGGACACGTGCACCCAAGTTGAAACCCCAACTATAGACATGACCTTGGACAAGTTCTATAACCTCAGATGTTCA
>SJYV01015620.1:0-27481 GCA_006410875.1 Neotragus pygmaeus | reverse complement strand
TCCAAGACCACTTGGTTGGGAGTCTGACCACCTTCCTAGGTTTCTGCGTCCCTCTCTACCTCAGTCCTCTATGGATTCCTGTTTCAAACCAAATGGACATTTCCCCATGGAGAATGCTAAGTTCCATTTGCCTATAAGCATCATCATAGCTGAAACCCCTCAACCATCTTTGACAAGATTCATCACCTCACCTTGGATTCAGTTAATTTTGCTACCCACCCCCTCACAGGACACTGTGATTCTCCTGCCCCCTTCAAGGGACAGTATTATAATCAGATCACTCCACAGTCCCACCCTCAACTCCCTTTGGTCATTGCTGAGGTTCCAACACAGCATTGCCAAAGCAAAGCTGATGATGCACAATCCTCACGTCAAGGAACTTTGCAAACTGTGAGTGCTAATAAAAATTCATTCTTTTCTTTTATTGGATCAACCACTACCCAATTCTGTCACTAGTGACCTGGCTCACAAAGTGTAGTTTAAAAGGAAATATTTATTATTAATTAGGGTTCAGAAAGCGTCAACCACAAGCTCAAAGTATTTTTAGGAGTGGGTCTCTCGTGATGCCAGTTAAGCAATACTAATGTTGCAGATTTCTGTTGATTCTGCCAAATTTGACAAAGGCAGCCCTTTCTGGCTAAAGTTACTAATACTCACTTAATGCAAACGTTTACCAGTTTTTCTTTCCATCAAGAAGAATGTTAGAAGGAATTTGATAGTTACAAAGCTATGTGGAAAATAATGTGAAGGCAGGGAAGAAGAAGCAGACAAAAATCACCCTCTGCTATTCTTGAGGCTTCTGTCCCTGGCCAGAGTTTTGTGATGTCTAGAGAAAAACACACGCAATGGGGCCATGGCAGGAAGCACTATCCAAAGCGGCAACTTCTGCTGAACCTCAGCCAGAAGTGACCGGTGGGGCCAGATGCTCCAGTTTTCTTCAGAAAAGTTGGAATTGGAAATCCACTTTTTAAATTATATAATCTCACTCTTTTAAAAATGAAAGTGAAAGTGTTAGTCACTTAGTTGTGTCCAACTCTTGGCAACTCCATGGACAAAACCTGCTAGTCTTCTCTGTCCATGGGATTCTCCAGGCAAGAACACTGGAGTGGGTTGCCATTCCCTTCTCCAGGGGATCTTCNAAAAATGAAAGTGAAAGTGTTAGTCACTTAGTTGTGTCCAACTCTTGGCAACTCCATGGACAAAACCTGCTAGTCTTCTCTGTCCATGGGATTCTCCAGGCAAGAACACTGGAGTGGGTTGCCATTCCCTTCTCCAGGGGATCTTCCCCACCCAAGGATTGAACTCAGGTCTCCTGCATTGCAGGCAGAGTCTTTACCATCTGAGTCACCAGGGAGTTGAATTCCATTACACAAATAAAATTAAGGCTATAACCTCTGATTTTATGAATATCTTGAGGCTTAGGGCACATATGTTTCCAAAGATATGATAAAAGGACCATTAAGGGATATAGTCAACATAGTCAAAGCTGTGGTTTTTCCCGTGGTCATGTATGGATGTGAGAGTTGGACTATAAAGAAAGCTGAGTGCCAAAGAATTGATACTTTTGAACGGTAGTGTTGGAGAAGACCCTTGAAAGCCCTTTGGACTGCAAGGAGATATACCCTGAAGATATTTCCTGAAGGAAATCAGTCCTGAATATTCATTGGAAGGACTGATGATGAAGCTAAAACTCAATACTTTGTCCACCTGNCGGTAGTGTTGGAGAAGACCCTTGAAAGCCCTTTGGACTGCAAGGAGATATACCCTGAAGATATTTCCTGAAGGAAATCAGTCCTGAATATTCATTGGAAGGACTGATGATGAAGCTAAAACTCAATACTTTGTCCACCTGATGTGAAGAACTAACTCATTTGAAAAGACCCTGATGCTGGGAAAGATTGAAGGCGGCAAGAGAAGGGGACGACAGAGGATGAGATGGTTGGATGGCATCACTGACTCAATGGACACGAGTTGAAGCAAGCTCTGGGAGTTGGCGATGGACAGGGAGGCTTGGCATGCTGCAGTCCATGGGGTCGCAAAGAGTCGGACACAACTGAGCGACTGAATTGAACTGAAGGAACAGGAAACTGAACGAAAAGAATGACCGTTTCTTACATATCCATTCGCTAATCATTGCATTAGTATTAAGACATGCATTATCTCATTTGTGGAAAGAAGCTATTAAGAATTAGAGTGGAAAAGAAAAGAGGGAAGAGAGGAAGAAAGTAAGGGGCTTTGACACAGAATTTGGATTGTCTTGTTCATCATCACAAGGGTCAGCCTATCGGAGAATCGAAGACTTTACTGAGGAAGCAAGATTTCTAAGGCAGGAAAACAGCAGTCTTCACACGAAAACTTGGCTATTTTGTTAATTTATTTCCTTCACATGTCTACATTTATTTTTAGAATAACTGGTATACTTGGAATCCTAGTATATCATCCCATAGGGAATTAAAACCTTCAGCTTCCTGTCTTCAGTTCTCCGGTGACATTTAAAGAGAGTCAGTCGTCTCGTCTCGTCTGTGTGTATGTGACCTGGAGATCTTGCTCTC
The DNA here is from genome assembly GCA_006410875.1 of Neotragus pygmaeus. NCBI lineage: Eukaryota > Metazoa > Chordata > Mammalia > Artiodactyla > Bovidae > Neotragus > Neotragus pygmaeus. Next base: position 24,929 of record SJYV01015620.1, on the reverse strand, counting down.
TTGGTCTCTCTCCCATCACTGCTGAGGCAGCATGCCGCATGAAGGGGGTGCTTGGAAGGAACAGTCCCGGGCAGTGGCGGGGTCATGTCCACGGAGAGTTGGACACATGCCAGCTTCTCAAACCTCTCCATCACAGCCCCACTGTCGAACCCTGCTCCCAAGACCTGCTTCACTGCCCGCCAACTCATTCTCAGTCCATGTCTGATTTCATGCTTAATAAGGGGGCCTGCACTGATATCCTAGGCTGCTGGAACAAGTGCCACAAACTATGTGGCTTAAGCCAGGGAGTGATCATCTCATAGTTCTAGAAGCGAGAAGTCCAAAATCAAGGTGTCAGCTTGATTTCTGAACTTGAATACCTACTAAGGGCTGTAAGAGAGTCCCTTCCATATCTCTCTCATGTTTTCTAGTGATATGCTGGCAATCACTGGTGTTTGTTGATTTACAGAATCATCACCTCAATTTCTGCCGCTTCATCTATACAAGGACTTCTCCCTCTGTACATGTCTCTGTGTCCAAATGTTTCATCTTTATTAAGACATCTTTTGGCTCAGATGGCAAAAAAAATCTGCCTGCAATGCAGGAGAGCCAGGTTGGATCCCTGGGTTGGGAAGATCCCCTGGAGAAGGGAATGGCAACCCACTCCAGGCTTCTTGCCTGGAGAATTCCATGGGCAGAGAGCCTGGCCAGCTAAAGTCTTTCCAGGTTGCAGAGTCAGACACAACTGAGTGACTATTACTTTCACTTTCACATACTGGATTGGGACTCACCTTAATGACTTCATCTAAATCTAACAAATTATATCGCAACGACCCTATTTCCAAACAATACCATTTTCTGAAGTATTGAAGCCTCAACATACAAATTTTAGGGGAAACATTAAACCCTTTGCAGAGAAGGAGTCTCTTTCAGAGACAAAATAGAAATCACCAACCTAAGAAGAGTGAGGGCCTCCCTGGGGGCTCAGTGGTGAAGAATCTGCCCGCCAAGCAGGAGATGCAGGTTCAATCCCCGGGTCGGAAAGATTCCCTGAAGTAGAACATGGCAACCCACCCCAGTATTCTTGCCCCAGAAATCCCACAGACAGAGGAGCTTGGCAGGCTACAGCCTATGGAGTTGCAAAAAAGTCAGCGAGTGACCAAACAACAACATAACAACAGGAAGCGTGAATAAGGGTGAGGTCCAATCCTGTTCCTTGTGGCTGCACAAGAAAAACACCAAAGCCTAGGATTTGGAAACCATCCAGAAGCCCCCCCAGAGCCCCCAGAAGCACAGAGCAGAAGCCCTGAAGCTTAGCACTGCCTGACCATGCGAGGCCCAAACCGTCTCTGTTAATGGAATGTCCTGGCCTCTCCAACTTGCCCTTGGACGTGGACAGCTCTTGCATCCAGCGCAAATGCAGGGAGGGAGTGTGAGCTCTTCTTTTGGGAATTGATGTGTCAATTTCTCCACTCCCCACACTAGTCAGCTGGAGGGAGGCAGAGCCAAAAGCCTGCTTTCTGTTGATTTTGTCAACTCTGTTACAGGCCCGTCTCTGACTTCAGGCTGTGAGTCTTATGGGAAGGGATAAGATCTTCCACATCCGGTTGCAAAAGACAGGCCTCTAGTCGGTACGTATTTATTTTCACCATTTCAGAGTGAACTCTGTTCCTCGTGAGACACCCCCTGATTAGTCAGAAATTGTCTGAGTCCCCACCTGCATGTTGTGAAATCCTTCTGGGGAGTTCCTCTTGACTATTTACAAGCAGAGCTGGGGGAGATGCCTGAACAGTAAGAAAAATAAACTTGGATGGGCTCCAAGCCCCCTGGCAAGGCTCCCCCCACCCTCCCCTGCTTTCTGAGCATCACAATAGGCTTCCAAAATCCTCCCCAGCCTGCTGTCACAACACAAACACGGCTCACTACTCCCTCAAAAGTACAGCATCTTCATGCCCAGAGGTTCTGTGGCTGCCAGGAAGACCAGAAGGGACGTTCTCATATTTTACTTTGGTCTTTGGGCCAGAAAGTGCATATATTGCTATTTCTACTGCTGTGTGCCGTTGCTTTACTACACATCTACAGCTATACCCCATACAGGGAGGGTTGGACCTATTCCTCTAATTTACGGGTTCTCATTGACATTGAAGGCAGGAGGAGAAGGGGATGACAGGGGATGAGATGGTTGGATGGCATCACCGACTCGATGGACATGAGTTTGAGTAAACTCTGGGAGTNAGGGAGGGTTGGACCTATTCCTCTAATTTACGGGTTCTCATTGACATTGAAGGCAGGAGGAGAAGGGGCTGACAGGGGATGAGATGGTTGGATGGCATCACCGACTCGATGGACATGAGTTTGAGTAAACTCTGGGAGTTGGTGATGGACAGGGAGGCCTCGCGTGCTACAGTCTATGGGGTCACAAAGAGACGGACACGACTGAGCGACTGGAGACTGAACCGATTGACATTTGTGGGCTTCCCAAGTGGCGCTAGTGGTAAAGAATCTGCCTGCCAATGCAAGAGATGTAAGAGACTTGGGTTAGATCCCTGGGTTGGGGAAGATTCCCTGGAGGAGGTCACGGCAACCCACTCCAGTATTCTTGCCTGGAGAATCCCGTGGAGAGAGGAGCCTAGAGGGCTACAGTCCATGGGGTCACACAGAGTCAGAAACGACTGAAGTGATTTAGCACGCACACATATTGGCATTTGTAAACCAGCCTTTCTTGATTTTGCATTTGGGACCACTCAACAGAGAACGGGACCGAAGTTTATCTTTAGAGTCTACCTAAAAGGTGTTCATTACACAAACGGATACTGACCAAGATTTCCCAGAGCTCTGAGACTGTATTCATTGCCCAGGGCTGCCATAAGCAACGTAGCTGAAAGCAGGAGCAGTTCATCTCTCTCCGCCCTGGAGGCTGGAAGTCTGAAATCACGCTGTTGGTCCTGCTCCCTCTTTGCCCTGCAGTGGAGAATCCTCCCTTGTTTCTTCCCCGCCCTGATGGTCGCCCTCCGACCTCAGCATCCCTTGGCTTGCAGCTCCATCACCCCAACCTCTATCTCTGTGGCCACGAGGCTTTCACGACCCTCCCAGCTGCCATCTCTGTGTGCAAATGTCCCTCTTTATATAACACCATCAGTCAGCCCTCTTGGGTTGGGGTCTATCTTAATTACCTCATCTTGAGTGGATTTCGTCTGCAAGGACCTCATTTCCAAATAAGTTCACATTTAAGCTATCTGGGGATTAAGACACAATTATATCTTCTGTGGGGGTGATACCATTTAACCTATAACGTCACTTAACATTGAAATTCTGGTCCTGCGTGTGTGCGTGCTGTCGCCTCATTCGTGTCTGACTCTTTGTGACCCAGTGGACTGTAGCCCACAGGCCCTTCTGTCCGTAGGATTCTCCAGGCAAGAATACTGGAGTACCCTCTTCCAGAGGCTCCTCCTAGCCTAGGGACAGACCCGATCCCTCCTGCATTGGCAGGGGGTTCTTTACCACTAGCACCACCTTGAAAGCCCCCAAATTCTGCTCAGATACTTTTAAACCACACATTTAAACACTGACAATAGATATATTAGTTAAAAACAACTTGCTGTGGAAAATCTCAGTGGATCATGCTACTTACATAATGTTGAAGTACATGTTACAGACCCAACTCCATTATTTCCACTGCCCTCATCTTGACCTTACCGTGAGAGAGCTTGTCATTTTTGTGAGCACATTTTCTACCTCTGATAGATGCTTCTTGGAATACTTCCCCATACATCAACATCTTTCAAAATCTCTCCTATGAAATCTTATCCAATTGCTCACCTGCTCATTTATGAATATTTGTTTATACTACATACTATAATACATACTATCTGCCAGGCAGTGTAGAAGTAGATGTAAAGCATACACCCTTCTTTCAAGGCGCCCTGGTCTTCAGGGATTTGTACAATTGACCTAAATTGTGATGCTAAAAACAAGCTACTAGGACCATGGAGGTAGACTGCACATACTGAGTCCATTGAGTGAGAGTGTACTCGGTCGTGTCTGACTCTGTGTGACCCCAGGGACAATAGCCTGCCAGGCTCCTCAGTGCATAGAGTTATGAAGGCAAGAATACTGGAGTGGGTTCCTTCNATGGAGGTAGACTGCACATACTGAGTCCATTGAGTGAGAGTGTACTCGGTCGTGTCTGACTCTGTGTGACCCCAGGGACAATAGCCTGCCAGGCTCCTCAGTGCATAGAGTTATGAAGGCAAGAATACTGGAGTGGGTTCCTTCTCCAGGGGATCTTCCCAACCCAGGGATTGAACCTGAATCTCTTACGTCTCCTGCATTGGCAGGCGGGTTCTTTACCACTGTGCCACCTGGGAATGCACTGAGCCCATTAGGGACAGACATGTTATGTCTGTTTTCTCGCCTGATCCTCACATACAGACTGTGGATGGCATTTTTAACCCCATTTTGCAGATTAAAAACTGAAGCTAAGAGGGGGTCAGTATTTGCTCTTAGTTATGTCATCAGCAGATGAAGTATAATTAGGTCATGGTCACATATGTACCTCATTCCAACATCTTTGCTGTTAATGCTAAACATGTTGAGACTTCCCTGGTGATCCAGTGGCTAAGACTGCACAATCCCAACACAGGAGGCCCAGGTTCAATCCCTGGTTAGAGAACTAAATCCTACATGCCACAAGTTAAAAAAAAAAAAAAAAAAAAAGGCCATCATATGGTACAACAAATGTTGAAGATCCCTCATACTCCAAGGGAGATGGGAGATCCCTCTGGCCTCATCTAAGGCATGATGCAGCCAAATAAATACAGTTTTTTTTTATTTTAAATGTTTAAAGCTGAATGATGGCAATGTGGAATGTTTTTATAGTTCTCTCTCTAATAGTGTATATGCTTGAAAATGTCCATGCTAAAAAGCCCATAATAAAACTCTTTCTGAAACAAAGAATGAAATCCNAATACAGTTTTTTTTTATTTTAAATGTTTAAAGCTGAATGATGGCAATGTGGAATGTTTTTATAGTTCTCTCTCTAATAGTGTATATGCTTGAAAATGTCCATGCTAAAAAGCCCATAATAAAACTCTTTCTGAAACAAAGAATGAAATCCTTGCTATGAACCACTGTATGCCTGGGGTCAAATGAGCAGGGTCTTATGTATCTGCAGCCTGGACTGTCTCTTCTGAATTCGCATTGCTCTGGTTTGGACTATTCATGATATTTATATGTGTATTATATTGACCAACAGTATCCACCTCCAACACATGTGCACACACACATACACACAGTCAAATCTAAAGAAAGGATAGAGAAATTTTATATTTATTGTACAATAAATATAATAAATATATAAAAATATTTATTTAGCATGGTGATTTAGATATATTACCTGGGAATAAATACTGATTAAATAAATAAGCAAGAAATCAATGAAATTACTTGGAATTCTTGTCTTATCTTTTTATTGTTTTTCAGTCGCTCAGTCATGTCCAACTCTTTGTGACCCCATGGACTGCAGCACACCAGGCTTCCCTGTCCTNAGTTCACGGTTCATGTATTGCTGAAGCCTGGCTTGGAGAATTTTGAGCATTACTTTACTAGCATGTGAGTGCAATTTAGGATCAGGGAATAAACATCTACTTCAATAATTTCTTGCTTATTGTATTTACCACAACAATTCATGTACATGCAACTATGAAGAAATAAGACTATTTTCTTTATGCCACATGTGAAAGTCAGTGTAATATCTCATAGTTATGCATGTATTTAAGATCGTGTCTTATTTTAAAGGGCTTCCCTGGTGGCTCAGATGGTACAGAATCCACCTGCAATGCAAGAGATGTAGGTTCGATCCCTGAGTCAGGAAGATCCCCTGGAAAAGCTAATGCTTACCCACTCCAATATTCTTGCCTGGGAAAGGCCCTTTTTTTCATTTTGATATAGGTAGAAAAAACTGTAAACTCATTTCATCTAATTCAATATAGTTCTGACTTTCTATGCTTTTCTGTATAAAGATGAACCACCAGTCACCATTCACTTCGATACATGGATTACTAAGGAAAGGAAAAAAATGGGTTATTTCATCTGAGGCAATCTCTCTCTCTTTCTGCTTTGGGAAAACAAACCTCAATCTCATATTCAATATTAGCTTTGACTTTTAACTTAGACAGAGAAACAACCAATTAAATCTTCCCTTAATACTAACAAGAGTTTATAGAAACAACACAGAGCGATGCCCCCAAGGCAATCTGTAATGAACACAAATCAATCTGTATCAGGACCTATTGACTTAGTTTTCAGGCACTTAGGATCACAGAATGGTGAGTCTCTTCAGTAAAAGGAGTCAGTTTGACCAGAAAAAGCACCATTTTTTCATTATCAGTTTACCATTTATTTATTTTAAGAGACACTATTGCAAAGTGGTACTGAAATTTGACAGCCTGAGTTTGATTCATGATTTTGCTATATTGTCAATGGAAGTAGGTCACTTAACCTCTCTAAGACTTAATTTTAAAGGGATAATAATAACCAGTCTTAGATCTATGCTGATAATCATATGTAATATACACATATCAAGCCATAATTGTAAATGACCAGTAATTATGTAATTGGCATAATTATAATATGATAAAATACAAGATATTGTCATAAAATGGCAAACACCCTCTTCCAACAACACAAGAGAAGACGCTACACATGGACATCACCAGATGGTCAACACTGANGAATCCCAGGGATGGGGGAGCCTGGTGGGCTGCAGTCTATGGGGTCGCACAGAGTCAGACATGACTGAAGCTACTTAGCAGCAGTAGCAGCTCGTTTTATATTATCTTATATATTTTTAACTAACTCAATGCGAATTAATATGTGCTTACCCATTCCTGATACATAAGTACGTATTTATTGCTCTCATGAGTGTAGTCTAAGCCTCATAAGGGGTGATTTTTGTCTGTTTTTACTCACAAAGAGTCTCAAGCATCTGTAGTGGTACCACACACACAGTAGGTGTTTAACAGCTATCTGTTAAGTGAATTGATGATTTGACCAATACATGTAAGTCATATTGACTACCTTATAAAAGAGAAAGAGAGGAAAATGATTCAGTAATTTTGTATCAGTCTCTTAAAAATGTCCACATAATTTCAGTGATCATATATTTTGAGTTATGTTGAAACAGTATTTCAGCTTAAGTGATCTGTTTTGTTTGTCTGTTGGTTTGTTTTTTAACTTCTGACAGTCCAATTATCTGAATACCACTAACAGGGTCTTCCTAACTCCCTAGAGCACAGCTCAGAACAAAATGCAAGAAAAAAGACCACTGAGTTACCACAGCAAGTATTGCAACAGCTCTATCCCTATGAGCTATTCTGATAAGTTTGGCTCTCTGTTTTTCTGTATCTCAACCAAATAAAGAAATACAGAAAATTAAGAGAGCCATGGTGATATTAGGACAAATGGACACCCATATGCAGAAAAGATCTCAAACTACAACCTCAAAACTTACACAAAACTCAAAATAAATCATCGTTATAAAGGTAAAATGGACTTCCCAGGTGGCTCAGACAGTAAAGAAGCTGCCTGTCGTTGCAGACCTGGATTTGATCCCTGGATTGGGAAGATCCCGCAGAAAGGAATGGCAATCCATCCCAGTATTCTAGTCTTGCCTGGAGAATCCCTCGGAGAGAGGAGCCTGGTGGGCTACAGTCCATGGGGTCGCGGGGTGTCGGATGTGACTGAGGGAGTAACCCATCAACAGAGGCAAAACACAAAACGGTGAACATCTGGGGACCCCCTGGCAGTACAGTGGATAAGAATCCGTCTGCCAATTCAGGGGACACTGGTTCCATCTCTGGTTTGGGAAGATGCTGCAGAGCCGCTAAGCCCGTGAGCCACCACAGTGAGGCCTGAGCGCTGCAATTACACTCCGGAAGCCCACACACCTGGAGGCTGTGCCCCCCATCAGGAGAAGCTGCCTCAGGGAGAAGCCCGCACACCGCAACTAGAGAGGGGCCCCTGCTCACCAAAACTAGAACACCCAGGGCAGCCAGAAATAAACAGCTAGAAATAAATTAGCTGCTTTTAAAAAAATAAATAAATAAACATTTTGGTAGAAAACAAGAAAGATTTTTTAATGACACTGGGTTAGTCAAACATTTCTCAGATACAACACCAAAAGTATAATCTAAAAAGAAGAAAGCTATAAATTGGAATAGCACAAAATTAAAAACTTTTGCCCTGTGAAGGACATTATAAACAGAATGAAAAAACAAGCCGCAGACTGGGAGAAAATATTTGCATATCTCATACCCACAAAGGACTTGTATCCAGAATATATAAGAAAACTTAAAACTCAGCAGTAATTAAAGATGCCACACTATTTTTGAAATGGAAGAATGGGACACTTCACCAAAGATGGCATATGGGTGGCAAATAAACACTTGAAAAGATATTCATCGTCATTAGTCACATGGGAAATGCAAAGTGAAACCACAGTGGGGTGCCATGCCACACTCATCATAAGGCTAAAACTAAAAAGTATCAACAATATCAAGTGATGGTGAGGATGCAGAGGAACTGGATCTCTCCTGCACTATGGGTGGAAACATAGAATGGGATTGACCCTCTGGAAAACAAGCCGTTCCTTTTAAAGACATTTTCCATATGACCAAACAATCCCAGGAGAGCTGCAACTTTACTACACATACAGATGAAACTATTTCCAGGGCAGGAATCGAGATGCAGATGTAGAAAATGGACATGGGGATATGGGAAGAAAGGGGGAGTGGAACAAATTGGGAGAATGGGATTAGCATATATACACCACCATGTGTGAAATACACAGCTAATGGGAACCTGCCATAAAGCCCAAGAAGCTTATCCAGGTGCTCTGTAATGATCTCCATCAACGAGAGGGAGGGGACGTGTGCATACATGTAGCTGGTTCGCTTTATTGTACAGCAAAAACTAACACAACATTGGAAAGCAATTATGCTCCAATAAAAAATCTCCACAGATGTTTCTAGTAGCTCTATTCATTGGAGAAGGAAATGGCAACCCACTCCAGTGTTCTTGCCTGGAGGATCCCAGAGACAGAGGAGCCCGGTAGGCAGCTGTCTATGGGGTCATGCAGAGTCGGACTCGACCGAAGCGACTTAGCGGCAGCAGCGGCAGCAGCTCTCTTCATAATCACTCCAAACGGGAAAAATTCAAATGTCCTTCAAAGGAGGAATGAGTAAACAAGAGGATGTCTGTCCTATCGTGGAATACAATTCAGCAATAGAAAAGAATGGCTTCCTGGTGCACCTTCCAAAGGTATCAAGCTTGGGAAAGGATAAGACCCTAAAAGGTAACTGCTTGTATGACACCGTTTATACACCAGTCTCAAAATGAAAAAACTATGGGGAGAGAGAACACATCTGGGAGTGTAAGACTTTAGGGGTAGGAAGATACCAGTCAGGGATACAGGAAGCCTTGAGTCAAAGAAAGCTCTGGTTCAACAACAAAAGACTCTTAGGCAACCCAACGAACCAAGATGGATCACCTAGACACAGGGGTATAGCACAGACTAGGCTGCAAGGAAAGAGGGGTCCCCAACCAGAGCACATGGGGATAAGGGGGGCACTGCCAGGGGCCAGCCAATCCCAGAGCAAGTCTTTTCTTCTTTCCTTAACCTCCTGGTTTCCTCTCATCAGTCTGAGAATGGGATTTTAAGTGGCAGTCTCCTGTTAGACCAGCCTGGAAGTAGACAGTGATTTTTTTTAAGTAGATTTCTATGCCAAATGATTAATACTAATATTTTTAACTCATAATAGGATACACTTCATTTCTTGACAAAACCACTTACAAGGAAGAGCTTACTTACTGACAAAGTCGGATAATCGATGTGCTACTATCTCTGCCTTATGATTTCTCTAATGGCGAAATAATGAAGTATTATTTAGTTTAATATGATCACTGAAGCTTCTCGGTGATCTTGGAAGGAAGAGACATAAGCTAGGAACCTTTGAAAGATATAATCAATTTCTTATACAAGACTTCATATAAATAAAAAGTAGAATTAATTTAAATGACAAGTGGTTCATTGTAGACCTTTATTATGTTCTAGGATTAGTGGTACCAGGGAAATTAGTCAACCAAGACCATTTTGTGATTATAGAGGCCACAAGAATCTAGATCTGCATTAAACAACCTCTTAAATAAGATTAGGGTTAAAGTGCATTATGAATTTTTATGTTTCATAAGACAGCAAAATTCAGTTAAGTGGGAGAAAAAAATAAAATTAAATAACATTTAAAGGGACAAGAATACCAGGTCAAAGTGAACTTTTCATCGACTCATATTAGGTCTAGCAATCTCCACCATCTGGCATTTTGCATTTGTCTGTCAGCAACATAATTTCTAAACGAACTGACTGATTTTTAACCAAATTCAATACCGTAACAAAGAGTAATAAGATATGACTTAAACCGCTTTTGTAGCTTAGTTCTTTTCTTGCAACAGCTGATATAAGTTTGTAAAACAATCCTACCAAGAAATTGTATCAAATTGTTTTGCAAATAATTGCTTAATATTAACAAAAACACGTGTGGGAAAAAAGCACATGTATGACCGTGGCTCTTTCGTGAATCAGGTTTACTTCTATATCCCTGAACTAGGCCTCTCCTTTGGGATAAACACATGACATAGCTCACAGCTTTTCCCACATGAAATCTGTTGAAAACAAGATACAACAACTTGAAAACTTGCCGCAAAACTAAAGGACTGTAGATTTGAGCTGTGGCACAGGAGTCCTCCAAAGTTAGTGATTTCTCCATAACCCAGTGTCTCATTATGAGCACTGCACTGATTGGGAAAACCAGTGGAAACCGAAGCTAAAAACTTGAGTTGCACATATTGAAAAGCTCCAGAAGGTAAGCCAATTAATCTGTTTCAATGATGATAAAGCAATTGATAATGAATATTTTAGAGTCTCCGTGGTCAAGTTCTCAGATAGAATCTTCATCCAGGAGGTCACTTAGGATGGAGTCTCTGTTGTTCAGTGGAATTCCTGAGTAGGAGCTGTACCGTCTATGGGAGACAGTTCAGTTCAGTTGCTCAGTCGTGTCCAACTCTTTGCGACCCCAGGAATCGCAGCACACCAGGCCTCCTGGCGCATCACCATCTCTTGGAGTTCACTCAGTCTCACGTCNATATTATTTCCCATTGGTAATGGAGATATTAATTACTTATTCTATGTAAAATGTTAAGTTCTGAAATATCTGACTTCTTAACTTGTAGACTGTATTTCTGCTAACTATGCAATTCAACTCTAGTAGAGAATTTTGGAATTTTGAATCTAATAATGACCTAAAAGTATGCACATACATCAATACTTATCAAAATAAATAACTTAAACATGTGAACTTTATTTTATTTTAATTGTGTATGCTCAGTTGCCCAGTCATGTCTGACTCTTTGTGGACCCATGGATTGTAGCCTGCCAGGCTCCTGTGTCCATGGAATTCTCCAGACAAGAATATTAGAGTGGGTAGCCATTCTCTTTTCCAGGGGATCTTCCTGACCCAGGTATTGGACCCCATTCTCCTGCGCTGCAGGCAGATTCTTTACCATTTGGGCCAACAGGGAAGCTCCACTGATTTATGTTATTTATGTTTTGATAAAATGGTACATTTAAACAAATTCTATAGCCATCTGGAACATGTGAATTTAAGATTCTCGTGATAGTTATTTTGTTGTTGATTAGTCATGAAGTCCTGTCTGATTCTTTGCCACCCCATTGACTGTAGCAGACCAGGATTTCCCGTCCTTCACTATCTCCTGGAGTTTGCTCAAACTCATGTTCATTGAGTTGGTGATGACATCCAACATAGTTATTGTTAGGGGAAAATAAGGCAAAGCAATGAACAAAAACCAGAACATTGCAATTTATTTTGCTTTACCCTCAGTGATTTCTTTGGGGCTTCCCACATGGGTCAGTGGGTGAAGAAACTGCCTTTGATGCAGGAGACACCTGAGATGTTGTTATGATTCCTGGATCAGGAAGATGCCCTGGAAGAGAGCACAGCAACCCACTCCGGTATTCTTTCCTGGAGAATCCCATGGACAGAGGAGCTTGACAGTCCCTAGACGCAAATATTCAGACATGATTTAAGCGACTGACCACAGCACATACAAGGGATTTCTTTAATTAATAGAATATCTGGGGATATTATAAACATAAATTAGACTACCTTGTAAACCTAAAATGATTCACATATGGTATCATATTACTTATGTCTATTACGAAGAAAAAGAAGCATGGTGTATGCTTACACATGTTCCTAAATTTTAGGTTTGGGAGATTATCCAGATCTACATAATAGCTTGTTAAGTAGAGAGCAACACAGTAGCAAGACCCAATATTTGTATGCTCGTTAGTTGTTTTAGTGTAAGTCCTGTCCAACTCCTTTCCCACTCCATGGACTATAACCCACCAGGCTCCTCTGTCCATGGGATACTCTAGGCAAGAATAGTGGAATAGGTTGCCATACCCTCCTCCAAGGGATCTTCCTGACCCAGGGATCAAACTTGCATTTCCTGCATTCACAAGCAGGTTCTTTACAACTGAGCCACCAGGAAAACCCTTATATGCTCTAAATGAATCTTAAAAGGTTCTCTTTTTTCAATAAAGAAAATTATTTTTGCCCTTAATGAATTTATTGGATCACAGAATTCTTTGCAATATATAAAGCACTGCATCCTTTGCCCTCAGAAAAATACTCCTACATATCCATGGAATATTTAAAAGAATATTTGTCAGACCATTCAGTTACAATATTTTGAATATTGAAACATTAAAGTCATATTCCCAGATTATAATATAATAAATTACAAATATAATAATAAAAATGTGACCTAACATATTAAATGCTTAGAAGTTAAAAATACATAATTAAGTAATTCTATTAATTATTTTTAAATGGATGAATATACTAATGCATTTATTTCTATAGTTTAGCAAGGATTCATGGTTGATAATTGTAGGGAATTCTATTTTTGTGTGTATTTATGTGTGGGCACATATTTTCAGCCAGTAAAGAAACTAACTGGATAAAATAAGAGGAAGTTCAAAGTTGAGGCTGCACCTTCCTTTTGGGAAAACAAAATTTATGTAGATTCTTAAGTAAAGAGAGTATTCCCAAGAGAAGTCTGAACTATGATAAGAATTTTCCTTGTGAAGTGATAGTAGTTAACTGCTGCAAACTCACATTGCTTCATGACCCCTGAATATCCTCACTAAATGAATATTCCAAAAAAAGAAAAAAAGACAGAAGCAAGTGATGGCAAAGAATATATTTTCAAGATAAAAATGACTGAACATAGTTCACTATTATCCTTCCACTTTTTTTTATTATCAGGTTTAATATAATTACAACTGTTCTATGTGTGTGTGTTTGAGATATATCTGGTATGACTGGTTATTAGCCTTTAGAGAATTGTTCTGAAATAACTTTAAAAGAAGAGTGTAGAAATGCAAACCAATTCTTTTTCTGGCAACAAGGGAATATGATGTGCTAAAAAACAAAAATGCTTCTTTGTGAAAAGCACTTCAAATATTCAATAAAATAAAAAGACATACTTTTAAGACACCACTGAGCAGACAAATATATGAAGTGAATCTTCGCAGCTTCCAAACAATGAAAAAGCATGACTCCAGAAAGAAAAACAAGTTGTGTAGCCAGCAGTGGTCCCAAGGGCTTTCTGACCCAGAAATTGGATGATAGGGAGACAAGAGAAAAGCCTTATGGGCTCATGAAAGTGGGGACTTCAGATTAGAAATTTCCTCATAAGTCTAGGAGCAAGAAAAGTCAAACATCAATGAAAGTGAGAATTATAAAAATCACACTAGAAAAGGAGATGGAGAGAAGAGCAGTCCATCACAGTTGGGGTCTGGATCTAAGAGGTCAAAGTAAGATAAGCAATTTTTCTCTAAGAGCTGATAAACACATTCTAGCCATGAAATAAGGCTGAAAAAGGACTTCAAATACAAGTGCCGTCAGATTATTTAGTTTGAGATAGTTGATAGCAATTCTAGTATTGGATATGACAGCAAAAAACAAAAATCTCCCCTTAGTCTACACATTCTAGTTTTTCTTTAATTCATATGAATCACTTCAGAGTCAGTGTTTTACCATAGCAACAATCATTTATATTACTCACAAAGCTGTAATTTGTGCAGAATTTATGGTGAGGGCTTTTTGTCTCTAATCTTCATACATCACCATGGTCACCTGGAAGACTAAGATTCTGAAAATTTTAAAAAATACTAGTGAAAATAGATGCAATCAATATGTTTAAAGTGCTGAAGAAATGCATGATAATAGAATGTATATATTGAAGATGACTAGTTATTCTCAATCTCAGCCTCCACATGTGAAAATTTTGGAACTCAGTATTCCTATCCTTCCAAGAAGAAAAAAATAAACACTCAATAAACTAGAAATCAATGAATTTTTGGACCAATCAGAGAAATGAGGCCTTAGGCAAAACTGCACACAAAATCTAGAAAGAAATACAAATGCAGAGAATTACAATTAAGTTTTGCTCACCTATATCAGAAGTCATTGGACTCAAACCTTAGTAAAAATGGTTAAATGGTAATTTTGACAAATTCTTTGAATTCATTCTGGACTCTTGTGAGCATGAAAAAATTCCTGGTACTCAGTTTGAGGGGGTCCACAATATGCATTATTTACAGGAAAACCATCATATTCTTGATCAAAGTGCCAAGAAAGATTTCTTCCTGGCTCTGGCAAGGTGAGGAAAAATAAACAGATTATATTCTATGTAACAAGACAAAAATTTAAAAAGGCCAGGAGCTAACTGTGGTTCACATCATTAACTCCCTATTGCAAAATTCATACTTAAATTGAAGCAAGGAGGGAAAATCACTAGACCATTCAGGTATGACCTAAATCAAATACCTTGTGATTATACAGTGGACGTAACAAATAGACTCAAGAGATTAGAGATTACATCTGATAGAGTTCCTGAAGAATTATGGACAGAGGTTCCTAACATTGTATGGAAGTGGTGATCATCATCAAGAAAAAGAAGCAAACAATCAGAAAATGTTGTCTGAAGAGATCTTACAAATAACTGAGAAAAGAAGAGAAACAAAAGGAAAAGAAGGAAAGAAAAGATATATTCATCTGAATGCAGATTTCCGAAGAATAACAAGGAGAGATGAGAAAGCTTTCCTCAGTGATCAATGCAAAGAAACAGAGGGGGAAAAAAAAAAAGAATGGGGAAGACTAGCAATCTCTTCAAGAAAATTGGAGATACCAAGGAACTATTTCATGCAAAGATGGGCACAACAAAGGATAGAAACAGTGTGGACATAAAAGAAACAGAAGCTATTAAGAAGTGGTGGGAAGAGTATACAGAATACAAAAGATCTTAATGACCCAGTTGACCACGATGCTATGATCACTCATCTAGAGTCAGACATCCTGAAGTGTGAAATCAAGTAGGCCTTAGGAAGCATTCCTATGAACAAAGCTAGTGATGGAATTCCAGCTGAGCTTTTTCAAGTTCTAAATGATGATGCTGTTAAAGTACTGCAGTCAACATGCCAGCAAATTTGGAAAACAGCAGTGGCCATAGGACTGGAAAAGATCAGTTTTCATTCCAATCCCAAAGAAAGGCAATGCCAAAGAATGCTCAGACTTCTGCACAATTTTACTCATCGCACACGCTAGGGAACTAATGCTCAAAATTCTCCAAGCTAGGCTTCAACAGTATATGAATGGAGAAATTCCAGATGTTTAAGCTGGATTTTAAAAAGGTAGAGGAACCAGAGATCAAATTGCCAATATCTGTTGGATCACAGATGTTTTTATTCTAGAAAAAAAATTACTTCTGCTTCATTGACTACACTAAAGCCTTTTATGGTGTGGATCCCAACAAACTGTAGAAAATTCTTAAAGAGATGGGAGTACCAGACCACCTGACCTGCCTTTTGAGAAATCTGTATACAAGACAAGAAGCAACAGTTAGAATGGAACATGAGACAACAGACTGCTTCCAAATTGGGAAAGGAGTACGTCAAGGCTGTATATTGTCACCCTGCTTATTAAACTTATATGCAGAGCACATTATGTGAAATTCTGGGGCTGGATGAAGCACAAACTGGAATCAAGATTTACCTCAGATATGCAGATATTACCACCCTTATGGCAGAAAGCGAAGAGGAACTAAAGAGCCTCTTGATGAAAATGAAAGAGGAGAGTTAAAAAGCTGGCTTAAAACTCAACATCAAAAACAGAGAACATGGTATCTGGTCTCATCATATCATGGTAAATAGATGGGGAAAAAATGAAAAAAAAACAGTGACAGACTTTAATTTCTTGGACTCCAAAATCACTGCAGATGGTGCCTGCAGCCATAAAATTAAAAGACACTTGCTCCTTGGAAGAAAAGCTATGACAAATCTAGACAACATATTAAAAAGCAGATGCATTACTTTGCTGACAAATGTCGACATGGTCAAAACTTGGCTTTTTCCAATAGTTGTGTATGGATGTGAGAGTTGGAACATAAAAAGGGTGAAAGCTGAAGAACTGATGCTTTTGAACTGTGGTGTTGGAAAAGACTCTTGAGAGTCGTTTGGACTGCAAGGAGATCAAACCAGGCAATCCTAAAGGAAATCAACCCTGAATATTTATTGGAAGGACTGATGCTNCTAGTGATGCTTTCTAAGGCCCACTTGACTTCACATTCCAAGATGTCTGGCTCTAGATTAGTGATCACATCATCATGATTATCTGGGTTGTGAAGATCTTTTTTGTACAGTTCTTCTGTGTATTCTTGCCACCTCTTCTTAATATCTTCTGCTTCTGTTAGGTCCAGACCATTTCTGTCCTTTATCGAGCCCATCTTCGCATGAAATGTTCCCTTGGTATCTCTAATTTTCTTGAAGAGATCTCTACTCTTCCCATTCTGTTCTTTTCCTCTATTTCTTTGCATTGATCACTGAAGAAGGCTTTCTTATCCCTTCTTGCTATTCTTTGGAACTCTGCATTCAGATGCTTATATCTTTCATTTTCTCCTTTCCTTTTTGCCTCTCTTCTTTTCCTCTTCCAGTTCAGGGATGACTCTGGTTTCAATAGAAACTTGGAGAAGGCGACGGCACGCCAGTCCAGTACTCTCGCCTGGAAACTCCCATGGAAGGAGGAGCCTGGTGGGCTGCAGTCCATGGGGTCGCCAAGAATCAGATACGACTGAGCTACTTCACTTTCACTTTTAACTTTCATGCATCGGAGAAGGAAATGGCAACCCACTCCAGTGTTCTTGCCTGGAGAATCCCAGGGATAGCAGAGCCTTGTGGGCTGCCATCTAGGGGGTCACACAGAGTCAGACACGACTGAAGTGACCTAGCAGCAGCAGCAGCAGTTTAGGGTCATAGCAAAGGAACAATATTCATACAACATGCCTTTGAAATAGATGTAGATTCCAGGGATGTGTAGACTACAAATTGTGGGGCTTGGAACTGCAGAGAAAATGTAAGAATCAAGGAGGAAAGGTGTCAGTTGTTAGAGACTGTAACTGCGGTGCAGTCATGTTGATTAAGGAATCCCACTAAATTTTCCAGGACTCTCCTGGTAGCTGAGCTGGTAAAGAACCCACCTGCAATGCAGGAGACCCAGGATTGATCTCTGGGTGGGGAAGATTCCGTTGGAGAAGGGAACAGCTACCCACTCCAGTATTTTGGCCTGGAGAATTCCATGGACTAAATTTTCTGGGTCATTTTTGGAATGTGTAAGTGTGACATGGTATACCAGTTGGATCTTTTAAACCAAATCCCAGAATTAGAATAGGAAATTTGATGAATACAATGCATCTGAATTTAATAAAACACCCAAAACTAAAGGGTTTTCCTAAAGCGTAGTTTGAAGAATTGGATTGAACTAGGTCAGATGGAGGCCAGCCACAGAAGCAGAAAGTTGGCCGGCAGTCCACACACACAGTGGGGAACATCATCTACCAACTGCAAGGATGGGGACCGAGGAAAAGGGGGCGAAGCCCTACTGATGCCAAAAATCTCATCCAGGTTTCAAAAGGCTCTGAGAGTATACATGTAAAATAATTAACCCTAGAATATAGAGTGGAAAAAGAAAACTGTTGGTTCCTTAGAGACGGCAGCAAATTCACACATTGGTTTTGGACAAGGCTATGGAAAAAACACAGACTCTACTCCTCAGCTTAATCCACCCTCAACTGCATAACCCCATTCTGTGTTCTTTGAACACCTCTGATCTCCTATTCTAATATGTACACTTTGAACCACGCCAACTTTTCATATTATTACATCATATGTATTGAAAGCTTTCACATACAGGGCATTTAAAACTTATTTAATTATCATAGCCCTATAAGGTAGAGATTATTATACTTTTTTTTAATAGATGAGAAGCAGAGGCTTCAAGAAATGAATTGTCCATGATCACAAAACAGGTACTCCCCAGACCCCAACTAAACCTCAAACTACCCCTTATTTAATGGTCTCTTTTATTATTCCAATCATTTAATAAGTCTTTTTGAAAATCTAGATAGGAATAAACACTTTATCTACTTGGTCCTGATTCTCTTTCATGTTGGGCAAGCCATAGATATTTCAAAAGAACCCTGAACTGACAGGGAGCCCTCAGGCAAAATGAGAAATACATTCTCTTAATGTAAGGTGGGAAACTGCCGGCTTGTAACCATGGTTCTTGCGGGGGAGGAAGCAGGCTTGGAGAAGCACCTAATGCCTTCCTAAGCACTGCTGGACTCATTTCTGAAGGGCAAATACCTTCCAGGGATGTTGGAAATCCTGTGAGACTGAAGAGCCAAACATGCAAAAGAAAGGGTTAGGGCTTAAAAGAGCCTTTGGAATAAACCTCCTCTCTGCAATAAAATCAACATGACATAAATTGGGTCTTTGGATCAAACTTCAAAATGGAGCATTCAGCAATGTCTCTGATCTTTGTAACATGTTTTAGTTTTCAGCTGTCACTCTGTGCTCAGCTGCCGAGGTCTCCAAATGTGATTGGTTCTTTGCCAGAAAATAATTGTACAGGTCCATTCTTAGCCTCTTTTCAAGGGAGATCTGTATTCACAGGAAGGCATGTTGTTTCTAAATAAAGGCCCCATCTTATTAAATTCTTCAGCCTATATTTTTTTCTGAGTGAAAAAAGATTTTCAAGAGTCTTATTTTTCCTAGGGGGAAAACACACACACACACACACCCTCCTCACTCCTGTCCTGGCTATTCGTGGCTCCGTGGCCAAGTATTTTTTGGTTTAAGACATGAAGGGGAGTTGAAGCACCCAGATCAGGCTGTTCCGTAACTGCACTGAGCAACTTATTAGCTTCCATTTCCTTCTGGGACCTCCCCTCCGTTTAACTTTCCAAGAATAGGTTGGCCTATATTCCCAGAGTTAAAGAATATGATATTTCACCCAATTTTAAACAAGGATCCCATAAAAGCCAACATGGCAATAGGCTCTCCAAATGGTTTCCTGACTTATGTGGCCTTGAAATCAATCAAGAGCTCCAGGAGGCAGTTAAGTACTGAGTATAGAAGATTCAACAGACAATGCAAACTGCCTCCACATGCTCAAGGGATTTCCTTTATACATCAGTCTCGTATGCCTGGAGTTTTATTTCTCTGCAGAAAACAATTTCGTAAGTGCAACCTTTTTCAGTTGTTAATAACTTATTGTGAATTAATTGAGGACGTTGGAGAAATTTAGGCATCGGAAAGATAAAGTTACCTACAAGCCACTGTCCCAGCAATGATGGGGAGCAGACTGTTGGTCTCTTGGAGTAGGCATTTAAATGGTGTTCGGGTGAGGGATAGAGTTAGATACCCACAACAGGAGAAGCACAAGTCAAGAGAAAGTAAGAGGGACTTCCCTGGTGATCCAGTGGTTAGCATTCCTTGCTTCCACTCCTGGGGACATGGGTTCGATCACTGGTCAGGGAATGAGATCCTCCATGCCACGTGGCAAGGCCAAGGAAAAAAGTAGGCAATTTGCCTATTGCACAATTTTAGGTCACCCTTGAATAAGACCATTGATATCATCCATTTAACTCCCAGGAAACCTGCATAAGCCTGTGATCCGATGATGATGATTGAGCAGTTTGAAAGCAACCAAAGATCTTAGTCTTTGTTTTCTGGCTCATCTGCAATACTTGAGTGACTCCAAAATACAGATTCCAAAAACAGGTCAGAGGCCCCAAAGTCAAAGCCCTAAGTAGCCTTCCAGCTGCCTGGCAGCACTAACCTGGAGTTTGTCTCCTAAGCAAGGAAGCCACACAGGGAGAGGGTACACCAGCACTTGGCCAGGTTAGAAGCACATATATGTTACGATACTCCCTATCTCACAGAAAACCTTATTGAATTCATGAGGGACAAGCAGAGAAATTACCAGTAATATCTTCCCTTCCTTACAAATCCATCATTAATCTCCAATTCTATTTGCAGGGAAGGGTAGAGTTTCTGGGTCAAGGGTAAAGAATGCAATTACAGAAGGGTTCCAGGTTCTGAAACATCCAGGAGGGGAAAAAAAAAATCTAAAATGTCATTTGTTGATGATGTATTTTCTATTTCAATCTTTCTCACATCTCCTGCTGCTAGCTCACTCCCTGCCGCTTTAGTGTGGTTATCAAAAGCAGAGTTTGCAGGATTTAAGCTCAGCCAAAGCAAACAGACCCAAAATTGGGGGAAATGGTTTATCTCAATCCAAGGGTAGTAATCCAATTTATTTGACTCGAATGCTTTAAGTTTCATCAGCTAAACTAGCAGTGTCAGGGTTTGGCCAAATGACGTCTAGCAAAAGCAGTCCTTGTGGTGTTGACTGTTTATGAGCATAATGATTCTCCTCTTAGAAATGCACATGTTGTTCTAGCTGTTCATGTTTATGACTGGCTGGGGCAATTGGTAATGGGTTGAAATTACCTGGGAGGGCTGTCTTTGACTGTGAGATCTGGTATCCCCAACCTAACCAGTCATCGCATAAAGGTAGTTATTTGATGACGAGAGAGTGAAGAACGGTTGGTGCATTAGTGTGTGTGTCTTCACAAGTGGAGAACTCCTGGGCCAGCATGCAATCTACTTTCCATGAAACTAATTTGAATGGAAGAAAAGGTTACTTGGTCAATGTCCCGGATATTAAGCAAGACTGAATCTCTCCTACTTCTTATCCATAATACAGAAGGAATAGAGATTGCATCCAGATCTTATGGGATCATTGATCTTTTTTGCATTTAATTAAAAATATTTTCAAGACTTTGAAAAGTAGCAACATAAATTGAGTAGCATCAAATGGGACAAAAGAACTCTAACTTAGGAAGCTCTTGACCTAAGTTCCAGTAATGCTCTATCCCTAATTATAAATAATGTCTGTGATTAAAACTAAGTCTCCAGTCTTATGAAATAGATTCCTCAAGTCTTTATAATGACAATTTTAGAGTTAATTGAATTAACTTATGGTGACCATTTTAAATTGCTAGGTTCCTATTATTATTATGTTTAAAGTGTGTATATGTATGTGGACTCAGTTGTGTCCAACTCTTTGCAACCCCATGGACTGTAGCCCACCAGACACCTCTCTCCATGAGATTTTCCAGACAAGAATACTGGAATGGGTTGCTATTTCCTTTTCCAGAGGATCTTCCTGATCCAGAGATCAAACGTTTTCTTCTTGTGTCTTCTGCATTGGCAAGTGGTTTCTTTACCAGTGCACCACCTGAGAAGCCCATCATGTTTAGAAAGTCATTCCCAATTTTGTCCAAATCAATTTCCATGGTAGTCAAAAATACAGAACCTAGCATGCCCTAGCCCAACAATGGTTGGGGCATCAATTATTGGTCTCTTGGAAGAGGCATGTAAGCAGTACTTAGAATGGGAGTTAGTGGGAAGTACCCACTAAAAAAGAGCACAAATAAGGAGAAAGTAGACAGTTTGCCTGTTGCATAATCTTAGGTCATCCGTAAACAAGATCATTGCCATCATTCACTTAACACCAGGAATCCTGTATAAGGATGTGATTTCAATGAAAACCAGAGTTTGGGGGCCATTATATCATGCCATGGCCAAAAGTGCCAGAACTTTGGTGAATCAATTTGGCTTGATTATTTCCTCTCTTGTTCTTTCATACCTTAGGTGTGTGGGCCAAATCAGTCTGATTCCTGTTTTCATCAATAAAGTTTTATTGGAACACAGCCACACTCTCTCCTTATGAATTGTGTATGGCTGCTTTCCTGAAACTATAAGAGAGTTGAAGGGTTGTGATTGGGACTATATGGCCTGCAAAGCCAAAAATACTTACCATCTGGTCCTTTGCAGAAAAAGTTTGCCAGCCCTGCTCGACACATTTAAATCTATATTCGCTGTCTTTTCATTGCAGTATATACTGGCTTTTCTTATTTTTCCTTGGACTTTTGATTTCACATCTAACCAACATCTTCAACCTCATTAATGTCTCCACTCTTCTTAGTATTTTTATCCCAGTTCTCCTGGTCTTCCTGTTCATTCTAGGGTCATGTTTCTATTTCCCTCTATATTTTTTTGCAAGTTTAATATCAGCCAACAGTCTTCCCTTTAAAGCCCTTTTGGAAAATTGGTCCCAGAGGAGGATTTCAGTGACAATGCCTGATAGTAATGTCCTCTTAGTCTTTTGTTCTGAGTTCTTCGGGCATTTGTAGCAATAAAGTACAATCTAAAAATTGCTCAGGTCAGAGACTAGGTACATTGTTTGTTAATTACGTATACAGGACTGCCTAGAGTCACCAATGTTTACAATGGTATGCAAATTACTTTTATTTTCTATTCTTCTCTTACTGATCCCCAAACCTGGCTTATCCAAAAGCATTTCTATTTCTAAACAAACACAGTTTTAATATATATTTGAATTTGTTGCTTCAAAAACTTGGAAGGTATATTTCTCTCGATGGTTGTACATAAGACCATCATAGAGCCTTGTTTCCATTTGACAAACAAGGAAATTTAAGCTTGGGAGCTAGCTTGTGGTCCTAATTAGAAAATTTGATAACATCTATTACCATTTGTAATTGCATAATAAAGCATGTCTCATAGTAGCTTTAAATATGGTAAAAGGAAAACAACCAAAATTTGTTTAAAACAGTGTAGAAGAGTACAAATGTAGTATGCAGTGTTAATTTGCCATTACTTTGTTTACCATTGTTAGCCTGGTCTGACTGTCTTGATGTCAAAGATAAGTAAATAATAAACTATTTGCTTTACCCAACAATACTGAATTTTGTCCTTATAAAATTAGCTCTGATGCTGGAGACACTTGAAATTTCACAAATATTAGTAAATATATATATACCCACACAAATACCTTTGACTCACCATCTAGTTGGAGTCTCATTTCCTTTTTCAAAGGTACCTACTTTCTCATCTAGTATGAGAAAGGCATCTTAGAATGCAAGAGGTGCTAATTCTCTTTGGGAACATAACTGATCGATATGAGGACTGACTGTAACTTTGACCCCTGTGCCAGAAAGAGCTTAAACAAATGGCATGACCAGCCGGACACATAAGTTTAATGGTTAAAAATAAGAAATGTCTGGTATTTTTAGTTTTCTCTCACAGAGGTTCTTAAAAGGACAAGTAATAGTAAATAGTAAACACAAATTTATCTTTTTTATTTTTGGAATTTTTTTTATTTTTGGTTGTGTTAGGCCTTCGGCGCTGCACGTCGGCTTTCTCTAGTTACGGCGTGCGAGGAGCTACTCTGCAGTTGCTGTGTGTGGGCTTCTCATTCATTGCAGTGGCTTCTCTTGTTGCTGAGCAAGGTCTCTGTGTGCTCAAACTTCAGTAATTGCAGCAAGCGGGCTCAGTGGTTGGGGTGCACAGGCTCAGGTGACCCACGGCAGATGGAATCTTCCCACACCAGAGATGGAACCCCTGTTCCCTGCCTTGGCAGGTGGATTCTTAACCATTGGACCACCAGGGAAGTCCTATAGGGGTATTTTTAAAATATGGAAAGGAGTATGTGGTGATAAAAACGACAGGGACTGCTGGTGCTGAGGTCATGCCACAGATTCTATTATTTGTGACATAATTTTACTGTATCTTATCCACCAAGGGATCACTATACAGGCTTAGGTATAAGAAATTTAAGAGAGCATTCAATCCCAATGCAGATTCTCACTTTATGGGAGGTAACTAAACTCTGTTTGAACACTTCCAGAGACAGCATGGGAAGTTTGATATAAGGTTTTTTTGCTTTCTCCTTGGTCCTAGTTCTACCATTTGCAACTAAACAGGAAAACAAAATGTGCCCTTTCAGTATGCATGAGTCAAGAATTCTGGTAAACCCTTAACTTTGTACTTAGGATAATCATGAAGCATTGTGTCATTTCATTCTTTGAGCTAGGGATTTTGGTAGCTGTTGAGGATACGAAGCAGGATATAGGATAATACTAGACTTTCAAGAGTTCACAGCTAATTGTAGAGAAGGCAAATGACTAATTGCAATCAATGTAATTATGTGAGACATACTGCGGGGGCCACAGGGAGTAGAGAAGATGTCTTGGAAGAAGAATCAGATAAGCTGCACTTTGAAAGACAGTCAGGAATTTGGGGGTAAAGATTTAGGGGAAGGTATTTTTGAACCTAATAAACATCAAGGGAAAGAACATGGAGATTTAAAAGAGAACAGAAAGTAGGGGGTAGGAGGGAGCAGGGTGAACTGGGAGAGTAGGATTGACATATACACACTGCCAGGTGCAAAATAGCTGGTGGGGACCTAGTGTATAGCACAGGTCACTCGGCTCTGCACGACGTAGGTGGCTGGAATGGGGGGGAAGGCGGAGGTGAAGGAGGAAACAGACAGAACAGCCTCCATCTTGGGCTGGACTGTGGACTTTGAGCTCTATGCCCAGTATCT
>SJYV01015617.1:0-10224 GCA_006410875.1 Neotragus pygmaeus | reverse complement strand
ACTCGACGGATGTGAGTTTGAGTGAACTCCAGGGAGGCCTGGCGTGCTGCGATTCATGGGGTCGCAAAGAGTCGTACACGACTGAGTGACTAAACTGAACTGAACTGAACTGATGCATATATATGTATACGTGTGTGTGTGTATATATATATATATATATATAGAGAGAGAGAGAGAGAGAAGTTTCATCCTCCTTAATGGTCATTTTCTATAAGGCGTGTTAGCTCTATTGTTTATAAGTATTCAATTCTGCTGTAGAAAATAAGAGAAACAAAAAAGGCTATATAAAACTAAAGAGAGATGGACATGTAAAATGAGAAGTATTTATGAAGCAAGGTATAGAAGCAAGTAGTTTGTGAAACATGTTATAATAGACATAGATAAAGTAAATAGAGCTGCTGCTGCTGCTGCTGCTGCTAAGTTGTTTCAGTCGTGTCCGACTCTGTGAGACCCCATAGATGGCAGCCCATGTGAGTGTTAAACATAGTTAGGAAGAGACTGAAGGGCCAAATAGATATTAAATATTCATGAAGCACTCTTGAAGCACTTTATATGTTTAAAATTTTAATTGGGTCACCTACTGTTGACACCCTTTCTGATCTTTTGTGTCCTGTAATTAAGAAACATAAACAAAATCCTGAGTAGCTTATCAGGCTAGTTGATGAGTTAGAGCTGCAGTCAGGCATACATGCCCCTCTGCATCTCTCTGATTGGAGCAAGTGGCGGTCACTGACACAAGGTATCTTGTATTTGTTGATTTCCCTTGGAAAGACCTTAGCTTTCATTCTCAAAACCACACAATCAGTGGAGAATGCTGACACTGCAGAGAGGGAGAGAGAGGATATATGAACTTGTATAACTCAGGTAATAAGACCCTTCTACCCTTCTTATAGAGGCTTCCCTGGTGGGTCAGATGGTAAAGTGTCTGCCTACAATGTAGGAGACCCAGGTTCAATCCCTGGGTTGGGAAGCTCTCCTGGAGAAGGAATTGGCACCCCACTCCAGTCCCCTTGCCTGGAGAAGCAAGGGACGGAGGAGCGTGGTAGGCTACCCGTCTTATATCATATCCCAAGTGTGTTACCCATCTCTTCCCCCCTGCTTTTTGTTGTGTATTTAATTAATTTAATAAAGATGTGCCTCAAATACCTTAGACTGATCTGTGAGCCATTCAGTTTCCTGACTTCTGGGATAGCTTACTGGGTAGTGAATTTAGAGGTTACTATTACATTCATGTAAAATTTCGTATAATATTTGGTAATAGCTGATTCCTGGGCAATATTAAATGGCATTACTATTTGGTATACAAATGGAAAGCTACTATTTGGAAAATCATTGCCAATCTGGGTTACAGAAATATAGCAATGGTTAGGGAAAAAAACAATAGACAATAATAGTTAGCTTTAAGTACAACCCCAAATGGCTAAAAAATGTGAGCTTTAAGTACAGCCTAAATAGTCAGCTTTAAGTACAATCCAAAAATGGCTCCAAAAACGTGAGCCATTTCTATAAAATCACTATGGCAGAATCAAATCAACAAAGAAGAAAAGCCGGGGGGATAGCGGAAAATAGACTATATAGGTACACTTCCATGAAATAATTAATACACAGGCATATTGCCTACAAGAGGCAGATAAAAACTCAGGTTAGGATTTACTTTCTCTTGTAGACATAAAGCTGCCAGACCAATGGCCCAAAGCTATTATTCTCTGGTTAGTAATTCCTGTATTCATATTAAGTGAATAAAAGATACACCTTATCTTTTGCTATATCAACATAAAAACTGGCAAAGATATGCACAATTGATGGAAATTCTTACAATACTATGACAATCAGAAACCACAGAGATGCAACGCCTTCTAAAAATGGTTAATTAGGTGAAATTTCTTGCAGTAATTTGGCCTGTAGATATTAAATAGCTCAAATTTAAAATATGCTGGGGAAAGAGAGAAAGAGAAGAGGTGGGAAATTGTTTTAAGTGTACTAATTTTTAAAGTAAGCCCTTTTGTGGGACTATATCAAACTCAAAAACTATGCATCGAAGGACACAATGTGTAGAATGAAAAGGTGACTTATGGAATGGGAGAAAATATTTGTAAAGCATAGATCTGATGAGGGCTTAACCTATAATATGTTAAAAAAAATCTCCTACAACTCAACAACAACAAAACGAATAACCCAATTAAAAGTGAGCAAAGGACTGAAACATTTCTCCAAAGATGATATACAAATGACCAATAAGCACATGAAAAGATGTTCAACATCACTAATCATTCATTCCATCTCAGTTCAGTTCAGCCACTCAGTCGTGTCCGACTCTGCGACCCCATGAATCGCAGCACGCCAGGCCTCCCTGTCCATCACCAACACCCAGAGTTCACTCAGACTCATGTCTATTGAGTCAGTGATGCTATCCAGCCATCTCATCCTCTGTTGTCCCCTTCTCCTCCTGCCCCCAGTCCCTCCCAGCATCAGGGTCTTTTCTAATGAGTCACCTCTTCGTATGAGATGGCCAAAGTACTGGAGTTTCAGCTTTAGCATCATTAGAGAAATACAAACCTAAAACACAATGCTGTATCATTTCACATCTATTATGATGCTGCTGCTGCTGCTACTGCTAAGTCACTTCAGTTGTGTCCGACTCTGTGCGACCCTATTATGATGACTACTATTAAAAAACCTCCAGAAAATAGCAAGAACTTGTGAGGACAATGTGGAGAAATTAAAGGAAACTTTGTGTACTACTGGTGGGAATATGAAAAGATGCAACCTACACAACCTACCTTAAGAGAATGGTGAAAGAAAATTCTCTAAACAGAAAGAAAATAATAAGAGAAGGAACCCACTAAACCTATGTTACAAGAAATGCTAAAGGGAGGTCTTTGAGTTGTAACAAAAATATGCTGACAAATGAAAATAATATGAAAGTATGACATTTACTATAATGGTGAAAATATAGTCAAATCCAGAACACTCTCGTACTTTAATGGTGGTAGATAAATCACTTTTAACTCTGATATAAAAGTAAAAGACAAAAGTACTAAAAATAACTGTGAGTAAAATAATGTGTTAATGGATACAATATGAATAAAAGATGTAAACTGTGGCATTAATAACACAAAATGTGGAGGGAAAAGTTAAGTTAAACTGTAGAGTTTTTGTATGTGGGTGAAGTTAAGTTGTTATAAACTTAAAATAGACTGTTATAGCTATAGGATGAATAATGTAAAGCTTCATGATTACTACAAGTAAAAAACCTGTAGTAGATCTACAAAGGGCTTCCCAGGTGGTACTAGTGGTAAAGAACCTGTCTGCCAAAGCAGGAGACTTAAGAAACTTGGGTTTAATCCCTGGATCAGGAAGATCCCCTGGAGGAGGACATGGCAACCCACTCCAGTATTCTTGCTTGAAGAATCTCATGGACAGAGGAGCCTGGCAGGCTACAGTCCATAGGGTTGCAAAGTTGGACATGACTGAAGCAACTTAGCACACAAGCGTGCACAGATATACATAACATAAAAAGAAGGGAATCAAAGCATACCCTCTACAGAAAGCCATCAAATCACAAAGGAAGACAGCAAGAGAGGAAGAAAGAAACAAAGGAATTACAAAACAGCCAGAAAACACAAACAGAATGGCAATAGCAAATCCTGTGTGCCTGTGTGCTCACTCAGTCATCTCTGACTCTTTGCAACCCCATGGACTGTAGACCACTAGGCCCCTCTGTTCATGAATATTCCAGGCAAGAATATTGGAGTAGGTTACCATTTCCTGCTACAGGAGATCTTCCCGACCCTGGGATCAAATCCTTGCCTCTTGCATCTCCTGAAGAGAGAGATTCTTTACCTCTTTACCTATCAATAATTACTTTAAATATAAAAGAATTAAATTATCCAATCAAAAGATATAGTGTGTCTGAATGGATTAAAAAAAATCAGATCTGACAGTGATATGTTGTCTTTTCAAGAGACTCATTTTAGACTTAAGGATATACAAGCACTGAAAGTGAAGGGATGAGAAGACATATTCCATGCAAATAGCAATGAGAAGGCAGGAGTCGTTACAATTGGACACGACAGACTTTAAGTCAAAATGGTCGAAAGAGACAAAGGAGGTTACTATATAATGATAAAGCAGTCAATTCATCAAGATGATGATATATAATGCACCAAAATTTAGGTACTTCAGTGTACCTAAAAATAAAGCAAGTATTAGTAAAACTAAATGGGAGAAATAGACATACACAATAATAGTAGGTGACTTCAATATCCCAGTTTTAACAATGGATAGACCATTCAGACAAAATATCTATAAGGAAACAGCATGCCTAAACAACACCATAGGTCAAATGGATCTAACAGACATATTCAGTACATTCCATCCAAGAGCAACAGCATACACATTCTTTCAACGTACACATGGAACATTTTCCAGGATAGATCTTATATTAGTTCACATAAGAAGTCTTAACAAATTTAAGAAACGTGAAGACCACATCAACTATCTTTTCTGATCACAATGATATGAAACTAGAAATCAATAATAGAAGGAAAGTTGTATAATTCATAAATATGTGGAAGTGAAATAACATACTTCTGACCAACCATTTGGTCAAAGAATAAGTCAAAAGGGATATCAAAAAATATCTCAAGACAAAAGTGGAAACACAACACACCAAAACTTTTGAGATGCAGCACAAACAATTATAAGAGAGTAGTTAATAGTGACAAAGGCCTACATTATGAAAGATCTCAAATAAGCAGCCTAATGTTTATACCTCAAGAACAAACTCAACCTAAAGTTCACAGAAGGAATGAAATAATAAAATCAGAGAAGGAATAAGTGAAACAGAAACTAGAAGACCATGGCAAAGGTCATATTTTCCCACTGCCAGACCTCTGGAAGGACTGACCTGGACTCAGAATCTCACCCCCATGAGAAAACCTCTCTTATCTGTGGGTCACCCACCTGGTGGGGATGGGCTTTAGTTGTAGTTATGTCTTTGGTTGTAGAGGATCTTTTCTAGTAGATTTCAGTGTTTTTCAATGACAGTTGTTCTGCAGATAGTTCTTCAGATGGTGATTTGGGTGTGTTCAGAAGGTGAGCTTAGGGTCCTTCTACGCCACCATATTCAAAAGAAGATCTTTGCATCAATACCAAGTTTCTTAAAAATAGTTTGGATCTCGAAGCAGCAGGGCATGAAGGAAATAACACTGCAAAGAGAAAAGAAGACCAGCCAAATCAGTGACTGAGGCATCAATCTTCTCTTGCTACTAAGAGTTTTTGTTTTGTAACATAAACAAAATTGACAAACCTTGAGCTAGACTAAGAAACAAGTAGAGAAAACTCAAATATATAAAATTATAAATGAAAGAGAGATGTTACAACTGATATCACAGAAATGCAAAGTATATTAAGAAACCACTGTGAACATTTATATGTCCCAAATTGGACAATGCTAGAATAAATAAACAAATTCTTAGAAACATACAAACCATCAAGACTGAATCATGAATAAAGAATCTGAACAGACCAATGAGTAAGGAGTTTGAATCATTAACTGAAACCTCCCAGACCAATAATGAGTAAGCAGTTTGGATTAGTAATTGAAACCTCACAAAAAAAGGAAAAATCTCAGACCTCATGGCTTCACTAGTGAATTCTGCCAAATATTTAAAGAAGAATTAATGTTAATTCTTCTTAAATTCTTCCAAAAAACAGAAAAGGAGGGAACAGTTTTAAGTACATTTTATGAGGCCAGCTTAATGATGATCCCAAGGCCAGTTAAGGACAGTACAAGAAAAAAGAAGTTACAGACCAATATCACTTATGAACATAAACGTAAGAATTATCAACAAAATACAAGCAAATGAAGTTCAACAGAACATTATAAGCATTATAAAGATCATATACCATAATCAAATGGGATTTATCTCTGGGATGCAAAAGTGGTTCAAGATATGCAAACCAATAAATGCAACATATCACATTAAAAGAATGAAGGATAAAAATCATATGAGCATCTCAATACATCCAGAAAGAGTATTTAATGAAATTCTTTACTTGTATTATATGATAAAAATTCAACAAATTTGGTATAGAAGGGTTAGGGGTTATTACCTAAATGCAATAAAGACCATATGTGACAAGCTCATAGCTAACATCATACTCAGTAGTGAAAAACTGAATGTTTTTCCTCTAAGATCAAGCCAAGAATTTCCACTCCCAGCACTTTCCTTCTATATAAAACTAAAGGTCCTAGAAAGAGCAATTAGCAGAAAAATAAATAAAGGCCTCCAAACAGGAAAAGGAAGAAGCAAAAAATTGTTTCTGTTTGCAATGATATTATTTTCATGTGTACATGAAATATTGTGTGTGTGCTTAGTTGCTCAGCTGTGACTCCTTGCGACCCCATGGACTACAGGCTGCCAGGCTCCTTTGTCTGAGGGGATTCTCCAAGCAAGAATAATAGAGTGGGTTGCCATGCTCTCCTCTAGGGGATCTTCCCAACCCAGTGATCGGACCCAGGTCTCCTGCACTGCAGACAGATTCTTTACCATCTAAGCCTCCAGGGAAGCCCATAAAACCTTAGAAATCACAAAAAAAAGAGAGAGAGAGAGAGAGAGAGAGAAAACCTTTAGAACAAAAAAACAAATTAGGAAAAGGTACAGGATACAAAATCAATATTAAAAAGCTGATCCTCTACATAGAAAACCCTAAAGACTCCACCAGAAAATTACTAGAGCTAATCAATGAATATAGTAAAGTCGCAGGATATAAAATCAACACACAGAAATCCCGTGCATTCCTATACACTAATAATGAGGAAATAGAAAGAGAAATTAAGGAAACAATTCCATTCACCCTTGCAACGAAAAGAATAAAATATTTAGGAATATATCTACCCAAAGAAACAAAAGATCTATATATACAAAACTATAAAACACTGGTGAAAGAAATCAAAGAGGACACTAATAGATGGAGAAATATATCATGTTCATGGATCAGAAGAATCAATATAGTGAAAATGAGTATGCTACCCAAAGCAATCTGTAGATTCAATGCAATCCCTATCAAGCTACCAACGGTATTTTCCACAGAGCTAGAACAGATAATTTCACAGTTTGTATGGAAATACAAAAAAACCTCAAATAGCCAAAGCAATCTTGAGAAAGAAGAATGGAACTGGAGGAATCAACTTGCCTGACTTCAGGCTCTACTACAAAGCAACAGTCATTAAGACAGTATGGTACTGGCACAAAGACAGAAATATAGATCAGTGGAACAAAATAGAAAGCCCAGAGATAAATCCACACACCTATGGACACCTTATCTTCGACAAAGGAGGCAAGAATATACAATGGAGTAAAGACAATCTCTTTAATAAGTGGTGCTGGGAAAACTGGTCAACCACTTGTAAAAAAATGAAACTAGATCACTTTCTAACACCACACACAAAAATAAACTCAAAATGGATTAAAGATCTAAATGTAAGACCAGAAACTATAAAACTCCTAGAGGAGAACATAGGCAAAACACTCTCCGACATAAATCACAGTAGGATCCTCTATGATCCACCTCCCAGAATACTGGAAATAAAAGCAAAAATAAACAAATGGGATCTAATTAAAATTAAAAGCTTCTGCACAACAAAGGAAACTATAAGTAAGGTGAAAAGACAGCCTTCTGAATGGGAGAAAACAATAGCAAATGAAGCAACTGACAAACAACTAATCTCAAAAATATACAAGCAACTTATACAGCTCAACTCCAGAAAAATAAACGACCCGATCAAAAAATGGGCCAAAGAACTCAATAGACATTTCTCCAAAGAAGACATACGGATGGCTAACAAACACATGAAAAGATGCTCAACATCACTCATCATCAGAGAAATGCAAATCAAAACCACAATGAGGTACCATTTCACACCAGTCAGAATGGCTGCGATCCAAAAGTCTGCAAGCAATAAATGCTGGAGGGGGTGTGGAGAAAGGGGAACCCTCTTACACTGTTGGTGGGAATGTAAACTAGTACAGCCACTGTGGAAAACAGTGTGGAGATTCCTTAAAAAATTGCAAATAGAACTGCCTTATGACCCAGCAATCCCACTGCTGGGCATACACACCGAGGAAACCAGAATTGAAAGAGACATGTGTACCCCAATGTTCATCGCAGAACTGTTTACAATAGCCAGGACATGGAAGCAACCTAGATGTCCATCAGCAGATGAATGGATAAGCAAGTAGTGGTACATATACACAATGGAGTATTACTCAGCCATTAAAAAGAATACATTTGTATCTGTTCTAATGAGGTGGATGAAAGTGGAGCCTATTATACAGAATAAAGTAAGCCAGAAAGAAAAACACCAATACAGTATACTAATGCATATATATGGAATTTAGAAAGATGGTAACAATAACCCTGTATGTGAGACAGCAGAGTCTCAGGTGCATAGAACAGTCTTTTGGACTCTGGGGGAGAGGACGAAGGTGGGATGATTTGGGAGAATGGCACTGAAACATGTATAATATCATATGTGAAAGGAATCGCCAGTTCAGGTTTGATGCATGATACAGGGTGCTCGGGGCTGGAGCACTGGGATGACCCTGAGGGATGGTATGGGAAGGGATGTGGGAGGGGGGTTCAGGATGGGAACACGTGTACACCCGTGGCAGATTCATGTTGATGTATGGCAAAACCAATACAATATTGTAAAGTAACTAGCCTCCAATTAAAATAAATAAATTTATATTTTAAAAAAGATTAAAAAGATAAAATTATGATTAGCATGAACAGATCAATTTAAAATAATTATTATAATGAAATTTTACAATCAGTTAAAAAATAAAAAGCTGCATTTCTATACACTAACAGTAAACTATCTGAAAAAAATTAAAATGAGCTCACTTACAGATGCATAAAAATTACTCAGGGATATATTTGAAGAAGGAGGTGAAAGAGCCATACACTGAACACTGTGAAACACTGATGAAACTGAAGAAGACACAAATAAATGAAAGGTACCCTGCGTTATGAATTAGAAGAATATTATTAAAATGTTTATACTACCCAAATCAATTAGAGATTCAATGCAATAGTTATAAAAATTCCAATGAAAATTTTCACAAAAATAGAAAAAAAAAAGCCAAAAATTCATATGGAACTACAAAAGACCCATGAAAAAGTGATCTTGAGTAGAAAACACAAATTGATTAAAGACTAAACTCTAAGACCTGAAACCAAAAAGCTATAGACGAAAATAGAGGAAAATCTTCCTGACATCAATCTGAGCAACAAGCTTTGGATATGACCCCCAAAACACAAACAATAAAAGCAAACACAGACAAATGGGACTGCAAACTAAAAAACTAAAAATTTCTGCACAGCAAAAGGAACAATCCACGGAATGAAAAGGCCCCCTGTGGAATGNATCTTCCTGACATCAATCTGAGCAACAAGCTTTGGATATGACCCCCAAAACACAAACAATAAAAGCAAACACAGACAAATGGGACTGCAAACTAAAAAACTAAAAATTTCTGCACAGCAAAAGGAACAATCCACGGAATGAAAAGGCCCCCTGTGGAATGAGAGAAAATACTGGCAAAACCTATCTTAGTTCAGTTCAGTTCAGTTGCTTAGTCATGTCCAACTCTGCGATCCCATGGACTGTAGCACTTCAGGCTTCCCTGTCCTTCACCAACTCCTGGAGTTTGCTCAAACTCATGTCCATTGATTTGGTGATAGGTGCTGGAGTGGGGAAGGGGGATGGGCAAGTTGAAAGTGAGGGGAAGGAAAACCATTTTCTGCACAAATTGAAACAAGAAAAGCTGGAGTAGCAATACTTTTATCAGACAAAATATACTTTAAAAGACTGCAACAAATGACAAGAAAAAAAGAACAGTACATAAAGATAAACTGATACAACAAGAAGAGGTAACAATTGCAAACATAGATGCACCCAACATGAAAACAGTGTTAGTCGCTCAGTCACGTCTGACTCTTTGCCACTCTGTGGACTGTAGCCCGCCAGGGTCCTCTGTCCGTGGAATTCTCCAGGCAAGAATACTGAAGTGGGTAGCCATTCCCTTTTCCAGGGCATCTTTCTGACCCAAGGATTGAACCTGGGTCTCCTGCATTGCAGGTGGATTCTTACCATCTGAGTCACTAGGGAAACCCAACATCAGTTCAGTTCAGTTCAGTCGAGTCCAACTCTTTGCA
>SJYV01015616.1:0-21744 GCA_006410875.1 Neotragus pygmaeus | reverse complement strand
AGAGGTCTTCCTCCAGGACTGACTTCGAGTTACCCTGAGGGCATCAGAAGGGCTGCTGGGACGGGCGGCACGAACCCCTCACCAGCAGCTCCAGGGCCCCCTGGAACCACCCGGCCCCTGCAGAGCACCTCCGTCCCCAAGCAGCCACCACTTCCCCCCACAGACAGACAGAAGCAGAGGGATGGGACTGAGCAGGTAACTTTAATAGAAACTCTTCGTTGCCTCTCAATGAGTCCACATAAAATAAACCTGAGTTTAAAAATGTTTAAAGAAGCCACAGCCACCAGAGGAGGTGACCTTACTTACCTGGTGAAGTGCGTTATGTAAAAGCTGTCTGCAAGGCGGCCAGGGCCTCGGCAGAGGCCTGGAGAACCTTCAGCTCTTCCGTCCGCAGTGTTTCTACCAAAGTCAACTGGTTCATCAAAGCTACTTCTTCATCTTTCATGCGAGAAATCTGCAAGTTATTTTTAAATGGTTTTATTTTTTTAGTGTAGTAAAATGCACCTAAGATTTAAGACTCTGACCAGTTTTAAATGTACAATTCAGTGGCACTAAGTACAGTCACAGGGTTGTGAAACCAAGCCACCATCCATCTCCAGGACGTTTTCATTTTCCCAAACAGAAACCGCACCCATTAAACATTAACTTCCCACCTCCCCCTCCCCAAATACTTGGGAACCTCTAGTCTGGAATACCAGACCTCTCATTTAATTTGAATCATACAGTATATGTCTTTTCATGTCCTGGTTTATTTCATGCAACACAATGTCTCCAAGGTTCAATAAAATCATTTATTAATTCCAGAAATGTTTTCATTCAAATGAGCTGAACCCTCATTTAATTAAAACATTCACTACACAAAGGGGGAAAAAGTACCTTAAAAATCTGTGAAAAAGAATTCATGCACTAATTTACCTA
This sequence comes from Neotragus pygmaeus, assembly GCA_006410875.1. Taxonomy (NCBI): domain Eukaryota; kingdom Metazoa; phylum Chordata; class Mammalia; order Artiodactyla; family Bovidae; genus Neotragus; species Neotragus pygmaeus. The sequence continues at coordinate 20,826 of SJYV01015616.1, read as the reverse complement.
CTAAAAGGTGTGTGTGTGCTGTGTTAAGTCGCTCAGTCATGTCTGACTCTGTGACCCCATGAACTGTAGCCTGCTAGGCCCCTCTGTCCATGGGATTCTCCAGGCAAGAATATGGGAGTGAGTTTCCAGGCCCTCCTCCAAGGGATCTTCCCCACCGACGGGTTGAGCCCCTGTCTCTTACATCTCCTGCACTGGCAGGTGGGTTCTAAAACTAGTGCCACCTGGGAAGCCCCCTAAACAGTATAAACACATGTTAATAGTCAAAAACACAGATTACGTCAGTGTTTGTTTATTAAGGCATTAACAGCACCCCAATAAGGTGGACTATTCCTGTCCAACAAGTACAAAACAACTTCCCAATCAAAACACTTAAGAATGAGATATTCTAGAATCATACCTTTTGAAGCACGGCATGAGTCTCCTCTATGAAATAACGGCATATTTTCTGGGCTATGTCCAAACTTGTCTTCTCATTTGTATCAGAAATTATTTCCCCAAGAAGTACTTTTTTCCAGCACTTACTAGAATCAAAAATGTTCAAGAAGGTCATTTCAGCAGGTTCTCAGAAATAAAGGCTTTTCCACTTCAACACAACACTTGTCCTATTTTTCCAAAAACATATTAAAACTCATTCCATCAGCGCATTTCCTCAAACCTCCTGCCAACATGCAGGTCCTGTGTTGAAGCAGACACGGTAGACAAGAAGGCAGGAACCCTGGGGATCAGAAGCAAGGGGCTGAGTTTTCTAGCATCACGGTCCTTTGGCTCACAAGCAACCGGAGCCACGGCCACTGGCCACAGGGAGGGAACAGAGGACAGACGAGAAGGCGAGCCCACAGCCAGAGGACCACAGACTAAGGGGCAAAGGCAGCAGGTTTCGTTTTCTTCAAATAACAGCGTCTCCTTTTTTAAAAAAAATGACAAACTCAACACAGGATGTGTTTCAGAAAGTCAAGTGCTCTACATATGGAAAAGCAGAATCTACCATGAAGTCTTTTTCACCATGCAGATCATGCCAATTTTATACACGAAAGTCTGTAGGAAAGGGGGCTCCGTGGGCTGGTGGGGACAACTTTCTGCAGGCAGAACAGTGCTGCTGTGCCCAGGTAAGCAAGACGCTGAGCAGGAGGTGGCCAGGCCAAAATCGACATGCCAGGTAGAAGCACGAAGAGGAAGGAAGCGGAGTGGAGGACAGGTTCCGGATGCGGAGAATGTGGATGTGGACGCGGCCGAGGAGGAAGAGGCAGGTGGGGGCTGCACCTTCCGAGTGCAGGGCACAGAAGTCGCTGAGAAATTCCCCACAGCCCCCAAGCCACACGCGTATAAAGTCTCAGACGTCTCCAGCTTTAGAGACGACGGTGACAACCTCACGAGCAGACAGGTTCTTAGGAAAGGAGGGAGGGGAGGGAGAGAGGGGGAGCAAGGAAGAAAGGCAGCGTTTCCTACTAAACCGCTATCTGTTTTAATCCTCACGACTGCCCAGCAAAGAAAGCATTATTATCCCCACCTTTTAGACACAAAAGAAACTGAGAATCCAGAACAGTGAAGAACCGAGCCTAAGTGACAGAGCTAGTGAGAGGCAGAAATAAGTGTGCAAACACCAGTCAGGCAGAATCCCAAATGCACGCTTCCTCTGCCACACCACTCCAGTCAGTCAGAAAGAACTCCAAGGGAGGGCTTCCCCGGTGGTCCAGGGATTAAGAATCCGCCTGCCAATGCAGGGGACACAGGTTCAATCCCAGGGCTGGGAAGATGCCACGTGCCTCAAGGCAGCTATGCCTGTGGCATAGCTGAGCCCACGCTCCAGCACCCGAGTCACAACTACTGAGCCCGTGCGCAACTATACAAATCCGAGGGCCCTAGAACCCGTGCTCTGCAACAGGAGAAGCCACCCCGATGAGAAGTCCACGCTCCGCAACTAGACAAAGCAACCCCTGCTCTCCTCAACTGCAGCAATGAAGACGCAAAACAGCCAATAATTAAATAAATAAATAATTTTAGATTAAAAAAAAAAAAAAAAGAACTCCAAGGGAAGCAAAGAGGCCTCAGCAGGACCCCCTGGGAAACACCCAGTTGCTTTTTTTAATCCGAGGTTAACATGTCTTGAAAAAGCACTCGTACCTTTTTCCAAGGAAGATGCAAAGAAACTTACGTGGTGGGTACACATGATATAAAATGAAACGGAAGACCAATGGATGAGCAAAACAAGTCAAAAGGAAAGACATGGGGAGGAAAAATGAGATGGCGTGTCAGGGATGAGGCCGTGATGACTCGCATACCTTAAAGCCAGCACACTTAGACAGACCACAGATTAAGTTGCCTGAGTTTTCTAGCAAGCAACAAGATGAAGGAAGTGCGTCGGGTACAGAATTCAGACTCTGCTAAGAAGGAACGCACTATTTCTGGCATGGAGACCCGGGAGGGAGTTTTTTTTCCTCCCAGAGTCCCTACGGAAACCTAGGCAACGTTGCGAACAGGAACGTCGCAGGCGTGACGGAACCGGAACGTCGCAGGCGTGACGGAAGGAGCGCCGGCCGCTTCCGGGCGCCGAGCTGGGGGCTACATCTCGGCGCTGACGTACCGAGTTCCTCCCACTGCTTGAGGACGGGTTCCGCCACCTCCAGGGTGTACCCGCTCCGGTTTCTCTCAGCTGAGCTTCTGCTGAGTAGCGGGCATTATTCCACTCCGACTCCCTCGCAAGGGGCTCCGGGGCCCGCAGCGCGCTCCTCTGACTACGCTTCGCACGCTAAGGGGAGGTCGGGAGTGCTGAGGAGCCAACCTGGACGCACGTCTCCAGCAGGGGCTCCTCTACCCGCCTGCCCTCCGGAGAGACCCAGGCCTCTCCTCAGCGGGTGTCGGGGTCTGCGCTCAAGACGGAACCGGGCGGCGCCCGTGCTCAGGAGCCCTGTCTGCTTCTGGGGAAAAACCTCCCTACTCAAGAGACTCTCCTGTGACCAGCGTCAGTGCGCACACTTTCTGAAGTGTTCACCCTGAACAGCGAACTGCAGGTCACGCGGGTTGCGGGGGTAGAAATATCTGAGGAGAGGCCTGTTCTCAGGGCCATGCACTCAGATTATGACTCTAAAACCAGACACTTCCAGAAGCCGTAGAAAGCTAGACATTCCCCTCGTGGGGCAACTTGCACAAAGAATGTGCGTGCTTCAGTCGTGTCTGACGCTTCGCGACCCCATGGACTGTAGCCCACCAGGCTCCTCGGTCCATGGGATTCTCCAGGCAAGAACACGAGTGGGTTGTCATGCCCTCCTCCAAGGATCTTCCGGACCCTGGGATTGAATCTGCGTCTCTTACGATCTCCTGCTTTGGCAGGTGGGCTCTTTACCACTAGCGCCACCTGGGAGGCCCACACGAAAAATAAGCAGCCCCAGTAATACAAGGGCATTTCTTTCTCCTCTGAAATGGGGCGTTTGAGTGTCGGCCAAACCAAAAGCCCCAGTTATGTCCAAACTGTAGCGGCAGCTGGTGACCAACAGACGGGGGACTTACAATTCTTCAGCTTCCAGACATAACAACTTAAGAGCTGTGAGCAACCGCCATGACGGTCCATCCCATCCAAACGTCAGATTCCTAAAGCACAAAAAGGACAGGTGCATGTATCGATCACTGAATCTCTTTTGTCCTGCACCGGAAACTAACTCAACGGTGTAAATCAACTACACTCCCATACAAACTAACCCTAACCCTAAAATTAATTTTAAAAAACGACAAATCTCACTGTGACATTTCATTACACCCCGGTAAGTGGCTCAAGGGCCACACATTTTTTTAAAGGGGCCGTTCAACATGGTGCAGCCTGCAGTCTTGGTCATAAAGAAAAAAGAGAAAAGTGGGTCTGCAAATACTTAAGTAGAAAGCTCTTTTGATCACGTAAGAAGCTGAAGCTGAATGAGGAGACCACAGTGAGACGGATAAAGAAAAGTCTGGGTTATCCTGGGGATCAAACCAACGGTGGCATCTCAGCTAGCTGGCCCTCACTCTGCTGCTGGACTATTGAGAACTCGGTTTTATCTAAAGAAGAAAATCCGCAAGGGGGAGAAAGGAAGGTCTCAAACCCAGTTTATCCCATTTGGTGTGGAATCACCTCAGCACCTCCCATCCCAAGAGCCTGCACCCGGTTGCTGGGTGACTGATGGCCAGGCTGGCTTGCAGGGAGTAATGCCACGCTGCCTGACCACATGTCAGCAACAAGCACACAGGGCCACCAGTCAGTACATACAATCATTTAAGACGTCAAGTTCCTATCTCAGGTCCCCAGAAAAGTCTCTTGACAAGTATCTTCCCCTCCTTGTGTGTCCCACCACACATCAAGCACAATGTACTATATACAGTAAGAGCTCAATAAATAGCTGTCTGTCACCAGATCTGAGCCAGGAGGTCTCTCACACCTTTCAAAACTCGAATTCTCAATTTTTCATCAAGATTTCCTAAAAAAAAGGAAAAATTTCGAGAGAAACACTTACTCTATGAAGTCATGATCCTCCAAAATGGAAATCTTTTTGTTCATCTGTTTAGCAGTGGATGGAAGATATTTAACAAGTATATCTGCATTAAAAAAAAAAAAAAAATCNTTCGAGAGAAACACTTACTCTATGAAGTCATGATCCTCCAAAATGGAAATCTTTTTGTTCATCTGTTTAGCAGTGGATGGAAGATATTTAACAAGTATATCTGCATTAAAAAAAAAAAAAAAAATCAGGCTGAGATGTAGAGCATAAAATTCAGGCAAAAAGGGAGACCCTTCTCAGCTTACTTTCCATCCCATCAATAATTAAGACACATGTAAACAATTTTACCTCTTTCACATTAAAAAAAAAAAATCTAGTCTTTTGGTCCAACTCATTGAGGTCACAACTTAACCCTTGAAAGGCTACAAGAATTACCAGACAACAGACAAAACATCCACTACCTCAGCTCTTGCTCCCACAAAGCAAAGCAACCCACAAAATCGGGGAATGAAGACAAGACAGGACCAGTGGGAAGCCACACCCACTGACGCACAGGCTCCAGACAATCAGGAGGAAATGTTTCCAGGCTTCAAGTTTTTAAAAGTCAGAATTCAAAACTATCTGGATATTAGTGATTATAATCATAAAACAACTGAAAATGATGATGTAAAAATTAACAAAGCTTTTTAGGGTAATAGAATAATGAAGGATTTTTCTTTTTTTATATAAAATTTCTTTTTATTTTTTCTTACATGCAAAAATAAAGTGAATTTTGTTCAAAGTATTTAAAAAATAGATACTGCATGGTCATCAGTATTAAAAGTTTTTCTGATAATATAATATTAGTCTCAAAGCTAGCTTTCTAAGAGACCCAGCAAGACCCAGTTTTTGCTGTTCTATTTCTTTTTGAGAAACGGCATTATTACTTTAGCTAGAGGATGCAGTGGTAGCACTTTGACCAAGTTTCTATTTCCACTAGAACTACTTGGTAAATCTCCAGCCATTTCTTCAACGCCTAGAAAACTGCTTCTCTGCTGCTTGAAGGGAAGGGGGAATAAATCAGCCTTCCATGTATTATTTTTAATACTATATTTGGAATTTTTACAACTTTAACACGTGAAGTATTTTTAAAATATGGTGACGATGCTAAGTAACAAAAGAACACAAATGGAATCCATTTTTTATCATGGCCTTAAACCCCTTCAGATACGGGCTGTGTGTAACATATTTATCCTGTGATTACACACAATGAGTGTTTCGTAAGTCCTTTTTACTTGAAACTCTCTCATCCTGCACTTTTTTAGAGTGCTTCCATTCTTTCTTCAGTATTCATTTACTTATTGAGCTGCACAAGGTCTTGGCTGCAGCACACAGCATCTTCACTGTGTCATGCGGGGTCTTTAGGTGTGGCACGGAGGCTTAGTTGCCCTGCAGCAGGTGGGATCTTAGTTCCCCAATCAGGGATCGAACCTGTACAGTCCCTGGTATTGCAAGGCAAATTCTTAGCCACTGGACTGCCATGGCAGCCAAGTGTCCCCACTGATCTATCTTTAGTGACTGTGTCTCAGTACAAAATTCCTATTTCTTGTCATCTACAGGTACTCTGTTTCCCTAGGAGTTTTCCTTTGCTTTCATTCTACTGTCCGACCTAATGCAATAAAACTCTCAGTTCTTAACCTCAATATGGATCAAAGCTATGTTGCTTTTACTTCAACACTGAAACAACATGGTCAATAAGAATTAGGATAGCCCTACCTAGGAGAAAGTAACTGATACACATTTTAAGGTTTTGTCATTTTTATAAAAAAAGAACCAGATTGGTGACAGGGAATCCAATTATCTTAGTGATGAAACCAAAGTCAGTTCCAACCTTTTGAGACATAAACACAAGCATGAGGATTGCTGACGGAGACAAATCCATACTCCAGGAGCAGGCGGTGGTTATCATGGGGGCCGTAGCAGATAAAAACCTCCTTGTGTTTGCCACAGCGTGTAGCTGTTCTAATTTCATAACAGCAAGTTTTCTCATTAAATGCTGCTTTTACCTAGAAAAAAAAAAACAAATTGCAAAACATGTCTCTTAAAGCAAAGCAGAAAACCAAAAAGATTAACTGATTATATTCATTTAAGCAAGATGCAGCTTTCAAGTCCTCAGCACAGAATGTACCCACATGAAGAAAAAAATGCCACATCTGAACTTCAGCCTCTTTGGTTTGCCTCAATCTCACTCCACTGGGGATATAATCATCTCCTTTAGGAGAGGGCAGAAGCCTGGGGATGAAGAGGTCTCTAGCTGACTCCCAAAGTGGGATCCCTTCTTGATTTCCCACAAACATCCATCTAGTCAGAAACTGTTGGCTGAACACTGCCTCCATGCCAGGCCCTGTGCTAAGCACTGCGGTTACTCCAAGTGCAAGGTAAAAGCCCTGTCCTCTAAAGCTGCAGAGCTCCAAGGGAAAGGAGCAAGACCCTCAGCGATCACAGCTAAACCCTGAGAGCGATGCCAACAAGTGTGGAAGGGAAAGAGACAGGAAAACAAGTGAGGCTTTGGTCCCAGGTCTGAAAGGACGAAAGATGCTGCTCCCTGGGGAGCTGCTGGTTCAGACCCTCCAGGGGACAAGGCACCAGGCTCTGTGGGTCTGGAGAGCAGAGTCAGGAAATGGGGCAAAGGAAAAGGATGCCAGGATGGGGAGACAGGGTCAGGAGGAAAGACAGGAGCCTACCAGCCCTGACGGCAGGGAGACTGACCAGCTGCACCGTTCCCTGGGGCTCTGCTCACTACTCCGGTCGCAGGTTCTACACAGCCCTGTTGAAACCGAACCCGGGCCCCCCAGTGGATGTCTCACCTGGACATCAGGGCTATGGTTCAGCAGATCCAGGTAGGGGGCGAGTGCACAGGTGTCTGGCTCCGGGGAAAGGCACAGCCGCGGTGGACACTTCATGTACACAGCCCTGGTGTTGACGGTGCACCAGGCCCACCGCAGGGCACGGTAGCTAAAGATGGTCTCAATGGCCTCAGAAAACAGAGGCTGCAGGGAGGAGAAAAAGCCTCGAGAAGAAGAAAAGAACTTCTGCACGTGGCTTCTCTGCTCCCAGGCCTTTGTTTTCAAAGGGTTGGGAAGAAGATTCACCACTTCCGGCTCCAAACAAACTGGGCAGGTGTAGACCTTTGGTAAAACCTCCAGGTAAGGCTTCCAGGGAGACCGATCCCCAGCATGCTTCTCTGACACTAAAAAGGTGCACAGAGCCAACAGAGGAGATGGAGGAGGCTGCCACCTTTTAAAATGAAAATCCAGATTGGAGGAGTTACTTTCATTCAATATATGGAATAAGCAAGAGATGCAGACATCTGAGGGCTTAGTTCTGCTTCCAGAGGGGCTGTGGCCAAGTGGTCAGTACACTCCATGTTCACTGAATGCATCCAACAGAGGGTCTTCCTTCCTCAAGGGCCTCCTCCCGGGACCACACCCCAGTACAAAGGCCATAAACAAGCCACACGGACACAAGAACTGGCTCAGTAACCTGAGTTCCGGCTTTGTTTGCAAGAGATTACTTTCTGCAAAGACCTCTTTGCTTCCAACTCTTTTCTCCAGTTTTAAAGCTGTTGCTGGAGTTTTACTTCTTCCACTTTAGTAAGGATATAAAATTGGAGGAGATGGGGAGCAATTGATAGAAAAAACCTAGACGATCCCCATTCAACACAGTACCCACTGGGCACCAGTAACTATTCCAATTCTTGCTTTTTAGTTTAATAATATTGGAAATTCAATTCCCCAGTCATAGGAGCCACATTCCAAGTGCTCGTCGGCCACATGTGGCTACCATACAGGAGAACTCAACATGAAATATTTCTATCACTGCAGAAAGTTCTATTGTGCAATAATAACCCAGGCAGAAAAATGAATAAGCTCATTATATACCTGTACAGTTCTGGTGTTTTTGGTCTTAAACTCACCCAATCTATTGCAAATTATATACTGCAGTATTTTTGTTTATTACCAATAAAAAGAGCTCATGTGGCATGGGTGTACTTAGAAAAGTTTTCATTAATCCTTCAAAGTTCAAGTTCCTATATAACCATGCATTCTACTCAAAACTCCAGAAGCATACAGAAAATGTTAATACCAAGAGCATCCTTGCCTCTACTCAGGCTCATGAAAATATATCAGCCTTCTTACAAAAGTAAGCCAGAGGGGCTTACCGTGGGTTGAGAAACAATACAATTTTTCTTTCTTTATCATTTAGAAACCTCTTATGCTGAGGAACTTCCTCAATCTGTCCTGGAAAACCCACCCAAAAGAAAGAGACACGCCCTTATAACATAAGCCAGAAACCAGTTTCCAGCTCCTGTGTTGGCCTCTTCTCTTCCATGCCAAATCTAACCAGCTCCTTCATGTGGTCAACAGCTCTTCATAGCTGAAGGAGAATTCAAGCAAGTACAGTAAGGGTAAAAATAAATGTGTAAATAACATTTGTCAAGACCTACAACAGTGGAAGAGGTGTGGAGTGCTGTGAGTCAAGGCATTCAGTTATGGTGTGTATGTCTATGCTCCCATTTAATCCTCATTTTTTGGTAAGGTCAGCTTGGAATTCAAATCCACTTCCCAAGCAGCCTATTAAAAAAAAACCTTAAAAATGCAATTTACCATGAATTAAGAGCCAACTTCATAGAATCAACTTTTCACATCACTTCTGACATATACTAGCCACAAGAAGGGACTGGGTCCTAAGGGACTATGTCTTAGCTGACATACTTGTGATGATATAAACTTGAAAGGAGAAACACTCGTGCCAGATGAGCTGGTGAGCGGTCACTTACTTAGCAATGTACGCCCCTAAGTAGCTTCTGATCACTGTGTCCGTGGTGAGCAGGCAGCTCTCAGGCAACGAGATAATCGTCTCTCCCTCCTTACCAGAAAGAAAGTAAAGTTTAGAACACCCATGCTTGGGGAAGGACCTGAGTGAATCTTCTGAAGTCCCTGATTGCACAGTCATCAACTAAGAACCCAGTGGAGCCAACCATAGCCGACCAAAGAGCTTCCAATGGATGGGCTCGCCAGGTCGAGTCAGCAGACACAGGCAGGACTGCTCCCACGCCGGGCACTACAACCCCAACAAGAGTTAGAGGTTAACGGTGTGACTGATACCCACCACCAGTCAACCTCCCATCAGAAGGGAATGCGGAAACACTCCCGCGACTCAAGGCCTAGTGTTCCTTCTTGTTCTTACACCAGGTAATAGTGCCACCTACAGGCAACAGACAGAAACCACGCCAAAAATTTCTTCCAGTGAAATGCACGTGCCTGGTCATTCCCAGTAATGACTTATTCGCCATATAACCTGTAACAAGTAGCTGAAGAAAGGGCAAGGGTGGCCCCCCGGCCAAGCACAAGAATCTCACTTGATCACCTGCGAAAGTAGAGTTTTCAGTTTCTCCCACTGAGACAGAAACACAGGAAGGAAAATTAAGACACCAAGGAACAGACCAGTAGAAATAAAGCACTAAGAAGCCAGATAAAAGGTCCTGCTTTCATCATAACTGACATCTAAGTTGGGGTTAAACATCTTGGCCAAAAATCTCGTTTCAGTTTCTGGTCTCCTCATCTGTCAATCAAGACTGAGCTGGGACTTTCCCTGTGGTCCAGTGGTTAAGAATCTGCCTGCCAGTGCAGGAGACACGGGTTCGGCCCTCGGTCCAGGAGGATCCCCCCAAGCCACGGAGCAACTAAGCTCGTGCACCACAATGGCTGACGCGACCACAGCACACAAGGAGTGGGCCCTGCTCGCTGCAACTAGAGAAAGCCCATGCACAGCAGCAAAGACTCAAAAATTAAAAAAGAAAAAAATTTAAAGAACAATTATCTTCACACAAAAAAAGACTGAGTTGGTACGGTCACTAAAATCCCTTCCTGCTCTGACATCCCATGTCAACAAAAAACCAAACAAACAAACAAACAAAAAACCAACCCTCTGAATACAAGGTTCTATATCTTGATTGAGATAAATGTCTTCATCATCAAAACCCTATCAAACTGGACACTTAAAATGTGTGTATTTCACTATGTATAAAATATGTCTCAATTTTCAAAGTTTTCGCAAAAAAAGCCACAGTTGAAAGTACGTGTAAAGTAACTGCCAAATATAATTTCCTGATCCAAAACTACCCATAGTCACGACTATATTCATGAGAGGTACAGAGGTACAAAGTCTGCTACAGAATAGTCATATACCTCCCCTCAAAAAGAAAGATACTGCACAACAATGTGAATGGTGAATGTACTTAAGACTATTCAACTGCACACTTAAAAATAGTTATGATAGTAAATTTTATGTTGTGTGTATTTTACCACAATTGAAAATGAAAAAAATTATAGCATAATAGAATTACAACATTAAAAGCTACCATTCTTTAGGTTAAAAGTACAGACACAGCTGGGTTTTTTCTAAGGAGTAAACATAAAACAATTTTTAAACAGAAAATTCAAATAACTACAAATAAGGAATTCATGTCTAGCTCTACAGAAAACTGTGCACTGGATGTCCTTTAAATAGCACAGAAGAACTAAAACAGACCTTGAAGAGCAGCTATGTCATTTACTTGCTCACTGTCCAGCCTCGGAGACCAAAGCCGAGAGGGTCANTACAAATAAGGAATTCATGTCTAGCTCTACAGAAAACTGTGCACTGGATGTCCTTTAAATAGCACAGAAGAACTAAAACAGACCTTGAAGAGCAGCTATGTCATTTACTTGCTCACTGTCCAGCCTCGGAGACCAAAGCCGAGAGGGTCAGGGGCCGCGCTTGGCGGAAGGGGACCCCGGGACAGGCTGAGAGGTCCCCTCCCCTGCCTGCTGGGTTCTACCTACTACGGAGGCTCAGATTTGAGCGGCTCCCCTCCAGCCCCAGCCCACCCTCAGCACATTTAAAACATGATCAGACTTACAAACCTGCTGCAGCAGAGACGGCTAATCGTGCACCCCAACACACTTTCCCTTCTCGCCCTCCCTGAGCGCTGGCAGGTGAGACGCGGCTAGAACTTCGTGGGTGAGCAGAAGCCTGCCTCTCCTCACCCCCTGCTCCTTCCTGCTACACCCTGGAGCTACACCCTGGAGCTGAGCTGATGGAGCCCGGACCACCACACAGGCTCAGGACCACCTACCCAGGCTGGTTGACCTGATGACCGAAGAAACGTGCGCTCTGTGACATTGGCTTTGTTTCTTGCACACAGCAAACAATTCTAACTGACAGAACTGTATTCAAACCCATCCATTAAGTTTAAAAAAAAAAAGTATGTCTAAATTATTTTTAATTCATTTGACTGGAACCTCAAAACCAAGCAGAAAAATCCACTTTGGGTTTCAAGGTGAGAGAGAAATTCTCACCTGCAGGGACGTCTTGCTCATCAGTCCTCTTCCTGTACCTACAAACGCAAAGAGAGAAAAAAGATAAATCCTATGACAGCTTCAAGGTCTTAGAGATACTATTCTGCATAAGAGATGTGGGTGAACTTCAAAATGACACAAAGCTGAAGCAGAGTGTCTCGCATCCTTTGACTCCCCGGGGAAACTGAAGATCAAGAAGCTATTCGGGACGATGTCTCAACCTCCTTTTGGGTTTATGATCCTTGAAGGGCAAAGTCCGCCTTAGAGGCGACACCTAAAGATGATCGCCTGCAGGCAGCTCAGGTGCTGGGTCTTGGACGGGCCACCTGAAGCTGGACTCTCTCCCCTGGGGTCTCCTGGCTGAGGTGGGGGACCAACTCCCCAGGATGCCCACCCAACTTCAGCAGCTGGACCCACAGGTTACTTCTACCCGTTACTGTACCCAGCATTCCACAGGAATGATCTCCAGTCTTTGGCTGAATGACCACTAAAGCCCATTCAGGTGCCACAAAGCTTGGGGCTGTGCCCTCCCCTCCCCAGACAGGCAAGCCACGAGCGGCGCTCTCCTGGACAGGACAAGCCACGAGCCGTGCTCTCTTTGACAGACAAGCTCGGCGAGGCAGATCCAGAACCAGCCGCCCTGGTCTGTCAGGACGAGAGCACAGCCATGGCACCGGCTTCCCCAGTGGCTCCGGCAACACCACCAACATCCGTAAGTTTACCCCTCCGTGTCCAGCGCTCCCCTCCTGCCAGTCAGCTGACAGCTTTTCTCGAAGAGATAGGCACGATAAGACCTGTAATCATTGTATGAACTCTCTCTAGTCGTCGTCTCAAAACCACAGTTTTGGACTTTTTTCTCTCAGCTAGTTGTTGTGGTTTTCAGTGACTAAATCATATCTGACTCTTTGTGACCCCACGGATGGTAGCACGCCACGCTTCTTGTCCTCCACTGTCTTCCAAAGTTTGCTCAAACTCTCAGATAGGAGAGAATATAATATAGCAAGTCAATGCCCGTGGGCCTAATGGGAGCTTCTGGATCATGAAGAGAATTCTTGACTCGAGTCCGGGATCAAGTGTCTGGCAAGTTTACTTTGATGAGTAGTCCTTCCTACCTAGAAGCATACTGTCTGCTTGAACACATGGTTCTGATTTTAAGAACTTGATTTTTTCTGTGTGTCCCACAGTAAAGTTAATCATCCCTGTGGGCCAGAACCTTTAAAAACCCTTAAATGGGAGGAATTTTTTCCTGTGGAGTCCCTGGTGGCTCAGCTGGTAAAGAATCCACCTGCAATGCAGGAAAGCTCGGTTAGATCCCTGGGTTGGGAAGATCCCTGGTGTTGGAGAAGACTCTTGAGAGTCTCTTGGACTGCAAGGAGATCCAACCAGTCCATTCTGAAGGAGATCAGCCCTGGGATTTCTTTGGAAGGAATTATGCTAAAGCTGAAACTCCAGTACTTTGGCCACCCCATGTGAAGAGTTGACTCATTGGAAAAGACTCTGATGCTGGGAGGGATTGGGGGCAGGAGGAGAAAGGGCCGAGGATGAGATGGCTGGATGGCATCACAGACTCGGTGGACATGAGTCTGAGTGAACTCCGAGAGATGGTGATGAACAGGGAGGCCTGGCGTGCTGCAGTTCATGGGGTCGCAAAGAGTCGGACACAACTGAGCGACTGAACTGAACTGAACCCACTCCAGTATTCTGGCCTGGAGAATTCTCTGGACTGCACAGTCCATGGGGTCGCAAAGAGTCAGACAAGACTGAGCAACTTTCACTTTCACCCTTTAAAAAAATTCATGTGCTAATTTAAGTGGAAATTCCTCTCTAAACATATATGAACAGAACTCAGTGGATGGAATAAATCCAGAAGGTACTTTACCTATATGTCCACAACACAGTGGTCAATAGACCAGAAAACAGGTCACAGTAACTTGTACTTACCTAACGCAAGGTAGGAAGTGGTCATTAGAATGTTATTACACTACTCACTGCCTTATAATTTCTGCTGCTATCTATCCAAGAGGCCCAGATTTGGACAGTGCTTTTAGTGTTAAAAGGAAATATTAGAAAAAATAAAATAAAAATAAAAGGAAATACCAGGGTCTGCTCACAAAGCATAAATCAGATCAAAGTCTAAAGACTGAATCCTGCTTTTAACTTGGAATCCTGCCTTGACTCTCCACAAACTAATTCCCCAGAATTTCATACATTTTGACAGAATCCCATGAACTTTCTCTGCTATCCTACACTGATTAAGAGCTAAAGATACAGAAAATACTTAGGGAAGGTGTTGTGGACTGAACGCTTGTGTCCCCTTAAATTCATATATTGATTTCTTAACCCTCAATGCAGTGGGTTTGGAGGTGAGGCTTCTGGTAAGTGACTAGGTCATAAGGGTGGAGCCCTCGTGAATGGAATTCGTGCCCTTGTAGGAAGAGAGAAGAGAGTTCCTCAAGTGAGGACACAAGAAGATGGCAATTCACAAAGCAGGAATCAGTCCTCACTAGATGGTGAATCTGCCCAAACCACAGTTTTAGACTTCTCAACCTCCAGAACTGTCTGAAGTAAGTTGCTGTTTAAGCCACTAGGTCTATGGTAATTGGTTACAGCAACCCATACTGATGAAGGTTCCTTGCCCCCAGAATTGTAACTGCTGGGTTCTGCTCACTGCCAAATCACTTTGCTTTAGCTCGTCCATCACCATGAATCTGGATACAGGCCCAGAGGAAGTTGTTGCCACTTTTAAAACTGCTAACTCTTCACTGCTCTAAATCATAGACAGATTACTTATTTTCAGGCATTTGATTGAAACCATATGCCAATTTCGGCTTGATCATTTTAAATCTATCCTTCTTAAGGCAGTGATACTCAAGGAGTAGGCAGGCCTTAGGCACAGCAAGTCCACTCTGGACACTGCTTTTCTCTTAATCATCTCAAAGAATTACATCCAGGACTTCCCTGGTGGCCAGTGGTTTCAGGCTCCGCCTGCCGATGTAGGGGACACAGGTTGAATCCTTAATCCAGGAAGGTCCACATGCCCTGAAGCAACTGAGCCCATGTACCACAGCTACCGAGCCGACGCACGGATAGCCCGTGCTGTGCAATGAGAAGGCTGTGCCTGTGGCTACAGAGTAGCCCCCCAGCCCTGCTCAGTGCAACCAGAGAAAGCCCACATGCAGCAACGGAGACCCAGTACAGCCAAAAATAAATACGTTTTTTAAACACATTTATTAAGGAAAAAAAAAACTCTATTCAGTAAAATCTAAGGGTATGTTTTTTAACCAGGCATTCCCTGACACACAGCAACAGAAAATTAAACACTGTGTTAGAGGCTAATAAATATGGTTCATCTTTGTAAAAAAAAGGAGCAATCCTAACAGAGAATGGTTCAAAATCAAGTATTTTAGCCCAAAGTCATCATGTATTACTGACACATAGGGAACAACTTCACACACATCCCCTCATTAGACCAGGAGCACATGAGGTAAACAGTTTATCTTGAGGGCGTATAAGGAAGTCAGTGTGCTCCAAGTTACATTACCTAATGGGTACCTGAAGGATCATTTTAAGGGCCAAGGGGACCTTCAGAGGCTTACAACTTAAGCATTCTATAAGGTGAAACGTCTGCACCTGCCCTGTGATACTGAGCTTCGAGGCCCTCAGCTCACAACTGTCTCTGTGCTACGGCAAACCCGAAACCCATTTGAGGAGCACATTGGTCCTCTCACTGGTGACCGCAAGCCCACCTGTGGTCAAAGCTGGGTGGCCGTGTCCACAGGCACATGCCCATAGCCACCAGCTCCCCAACTTCTGTGAGAGAATGTTCCGGAAGAGCATGCTGACCCAAACTTTACGGCAAGTTCCTCAATTTTCGGTAAATGTTAATACAACCTCCACAGGGAAACACCTCAACTTTGAGAAAAGAATATTCACCCACCCCTGTTCAGGTGGCTGTGGACGCCAGGGCCACAAACGGAGCCCCTCCCCAGTTAAGGCTTCCCTCAGGGCCCCCCTCCTCGAGCCACCCACCCAGGGAACAAGCCCCCTCACTGGTTCTCTGGAACCTGCTGGACTGAGAAAACTCCTGGGATGCACCTGAGCTAGGAGATAATCCCATCAGCTGCATGGGCTTGAAAATCTCACGAAACCACCACAAGCAGGTTGATGGGGTCACCAGTCCCCACGTTACACAGCGTCTTCCCTACAAAAACCCAGTGAAGACATTTCCCTCACATCTACATTCCAGAAATACCTATAGCTCTGATGAGTAAACAATTTAGTTGTGCTTACAGAACGCTAAGATTCAGATAACTGACCATGTACACTAAGCTGCTGGACAGAGGGGTCAAATTGGCAGCCCACCTCTGACAGGGGTACAGTTCAGTTCAGTCGCTCAGTCATGTCCAACTCTTTGCGACCCCATGAATCGCAGCACACCAGGCCTCCCTGTCCATCACCAACTCCCGGAGTTCACTCAGACTCATGTCCATTGAGTCGGTGATGCCATCCAGCCATCTTATCCTCTGTCATCCCCTTCTCCTCTCACCTTCAATCGGGGGTACAAGATGTCATAATTATGGCTTTTAGGTGTTATCCTTATCCCTGCCTTCATCTTATTTTTCTATTCTCCTTTCCCTTTTCTAACTTTTAATTTTATTTCACCATTTCGGAATTTCTGTCCACAAGCCCCTTAAAACTCATTTTCCAAACAAGGTAAAGTGTAAATAAATATTGCACCTACAGGGCAGCATGCCTGCCACACAACAGAAGATGTGTTCCCAGGAAGAATACAGCCCACCTGCAAGAATCACCCTGGTTCTCCCATCACCTGGGCCCATGTGTCTCTCAGGAGACAGGTGAATGGATGCCAGATCTTACCTGGAAAACGAGCAGGTATCAAGGTTGTATCTTCAAACCCCCTATATTTCAGCCACTTCTTAAGCTCTATAAATTCAGGCTTGTAGCTCTCATTCACTAATCAAGAGAGGAAGAAAAACCTGGTGACTAAAATCACTATATAATTGGATCACTCAAAACGGACAAGATGACTTTAAAATTCATATGGAAATACGAAAAACCTGGGATAGCCAAAAACACTTTGAAATATTGACCTCAAAACTTTTTATCACTAAAAGTGACAGTAACTAAGATTGTGTGATACCATCATCAGGACAGAAAAAGAAATCAATGGAATAGAAAAGAAAGTCCAAAACAGGCCTACACATATGCTGACAACTGTTTTTTGTTTTGTTTTTTGTTTGTTTAATGCAAAGGCAATTCCATGGAGAAAGGACAGTTTGTTTGTTTGTTTTTAATAAATACTGCTAGAACATTTGGAATAAACAAATCATAGACTAATTCATGTTAAAACAAAGTCCTGTTGATACATATTAACAACACAGAATTATCTCAAAATAATTATGTTGAGTAAAAGAAGACATTTTTTTAAATGCATACTATATAATTAAATAAAACTATAAAGCACAAATCAATAGTGAAAGCAAATCAGTGGTTGTCTGAAGATGGAGGAAAGGAGGGTTCAAAGAGGTGCCAGATGAAAGGATTACCAAGGGAAATGAGAAACCGCTTAGGGTGATAAATAGCGTTCATATCTTGACTTTGGTAATGGTCTCCTGTGTGTATACATATGTCAAATTCTATCAAATATGTGACATTCATTGTGGGTCAGTTATACCTCAATGAAAGTGTTTTCTTAAGAAATATATGATCCAAAATACAAGGCTCCTAAAATAGGTTATCACAACCTAAAGAGTTCACAGTAAGAGCACTGAATAAGCAACTACTACACTCCCAGCACTGCTAACCACTGTGGAGGACGTCCAACATGCTCTTCACCCTCAAGAAGTTAATGTTCTGGTTAGGGAAACAAGACTTCCACAAAAACCAACTGGAAAACCAGAAGGTCCTGAAGAGTAATACCCAAGAAGCCTGGAAACCAGGTGGCATTAGCGAGAACTGGAAATGGCATTACCGAAAACATAAGACCTCAACTCAGTCTCAAAGGTTAGAGAGAAAGGCGACAAGCTGGGAGAAGGGAAGAAAGCGGGTTTGGCTGGAGAAAGACTATGGGGAATGGCAGACGTGGGGGAGGTTGGTAGAGAACATACTTTCAGCGCAAGGAGAGGCGGGGGGCGGGGTCACTTAGAAAGGGAGCTGATGGCGAACAGCATACCAGAGACAATGAGGCTGGACCTCCCTGGTGGTTCTATGGCTAAGATGTCATAGCTTCCTCTGCAGGCAGCATGGGTTCCATCCCTAGTGCCAGAGCTAAGCTCCTACATGCTGCACAGTGCGACCAAAAAGAAGAAGGAAGACAGAGGGTAATGGGTCTTTAAAATAAAAATAAAGACAGTGAAGATCCTGGAGGCTCCTAAACCAAAGAGACAACAGTCCCTTAGGAAAGTCAGACTGACGGTGGCAACTGGAACTACCAACAGGAAAGAAAAACAGTGATGTGATGAAGAGCCGGCTGAGGTCACCTCTGGGTACAACAGACAGGGAGAAGTTAACCTAAGAAAGACCAGGTGAGCGTGAGGGGGACATGGCCTGCAGGGCAGAGAAGGCTACGTAGGCCAAGACAACCTCCAATGGTGCTGACGTGCTGCGGGTCAGCGGGGAGATATTTTGCTAACTGTCATCAAAAACAACAAGTGCACCTATGTAGTCCTCTCCAGAGGGCCAAGTACTGTCACATACAGTGTCTCGCTCAGACTGGGTCACACTGAACTTGAAATGATAAACTTACGTCCAAACACTGATAACCTATAGGTAGTGAGAGGTCAGGCCAAGAAACAGAAACCTGGGAGTCATCCCCAGAGAAGACAGAGCTGAAGCGATACATCTGTAATCCCATAAGGGTTTAAAAGAATAAAATGGCACTATTACAAAACAGGATTCTCTAAGAGGGCTTCCCTGGAGGCTCAAATGGTAAACAATCCGCCTGCAGGGCAGGAGATTCAGGTTGGGAAGGTCCCCTGGAGAAGGGAACGGCTACCCACTCCAGTATTCGAAGTATTCTCTATGAACACTGCTTATGTGCCTTTGAGAAAAGCTCTGTGTATCTATTAATATCAACCAGCAAAGGATTCCTTTTGTCATCACTTGCACTGAAAGAATCAAAACTGTACCTCCTCTTGATTCAGAACTTCTGAAGAGTTTTCGTCTTCTGATCCGGCTTGTTCTTCCTCCTCTGTTCTTCATATTAAAAATGTAGTTTCTGTTTAATTGTCTGAACTAAAACAAAAGGCATTTTCTTTGCTTTTCTTTCCAGTTGTATTATAATCACTGTTCTTTGTACCTGTAAGGACATAAATATATAAACCATNTCTTCCTCCTCTGTTCTTCATATTAAAAATGTAGTTTCTGTTTAATTGTCTGAACTAAAACAAAAGGCATTTTCTTTGCTTTTCTTTCCAGTTGTATTATAATCACTGTTCTTTGTACCTGTAAGGACATAAATATATAAACCATTTCTCTAAAATGTTTTTGTATACAAATTGTTTATACTATGAGCTAAATCATGATCCCCGTGCAGTATATTGGTCCCTCTAAAACAGTTTTATCTCATCTTCCTACTAAATGCTGATTAATCATGGAAATTCTCATTATCAAGTTCATAATTGTGTGCACATCTCAATGCTAATCAATGTTTACTAAGCAACAGCCTAACTGTACTCTGAATAAACAGTAGCCATGCATATGAAAAGATGCTCAACACTGCTAATTATTAGAGAAATGCAAATCAAAACTACAATGAGGTACCATCTCACACCAGTCAGAATGGCCATCATTAAAAACTTTACAAACAACAAATGCTGTAGAGGGTGTGGAGAAGAGGGAGCCCTCCTACACTGTTGGTGGGAATATAAATTGGTGCAGCCACTACGGAAAACAGTATGGGAGGTTTCTCCAGAAACTAAAAGCAGAGTTGCTATAGGATCCAGCAATCCCATTCCTGTGCATATAGCTGAACAAAACTATAATTCAAAAAGATACATGCACCCCTATGTTTAAAGCAGCGTTATACACATTAGCCAAAGCATAGAAACAAGCTAAATGTCCATCTACAGATATGGTGCATATATACAATGGAGGACTATCCACCCATTCAAAACAAGAACGAAATAACGCCATTTGTAGCACCATGGACAGAACCAGAGGTTATCTAAGTGAAGTGAGCAAGAAAGGGAAAGACAAATACCATACAATGTCACTTATATGGTGATCTAAAATATGACAGAAATGAATCTACCTATGAAACAGAAACAGTGACAAACAGAGAGAACAGACTTGCAGTTGCCTGGGGAGGGAGGCGAGGAGGGATGGACTGAATTGAGATGCAAACTATTATATACAGAGTGAACGAACAAGGCTTACTGCATAGCACAGGGAACTATATTCAATATCCTGGATAAACTATAATGGAAAGGAATATAAAAAAGAATGTATATGTGTGTTTATACATATAAATATATATAGAATCACTTTGCTGTACAGCAGAAATTAACACAACACTGTAAATCAACTATACTTTGAAAAAAAAAAAAGCAATGAAGCCTCTATCTGCCAGGAAATTGTACAGGGGGAAAAAAAGGATTCTCTTTCAGTGTGAAGCAATAATTTGTTCTTAAAACCAGGATCCTAAAACATAAAGTAAGTAGGTGGTTGCCAGAGATTAGGGAGAAAATGAGAACCAAGCAAGCAGACAGAGCAAAGAGACAAAGCAAAGAAGACAAAGGAAAGATTATAAAATCCACAGTGACCACTACAGTTTCTACATGTTAATTCCTCAGAAATATAAAAATGAAATCCATGAATCACACTGGCATGATACAGGTTCAGTTCAGTCACACAGTCATGTCCGACTCTGCAACCCCATGAATCGCAGCACACCAGGCCTCCCTGTTCATTACCATCTCCCAGAGTTCACTCAGACTCATGTCCATCGAGTCCGTGATGCC
>SJYV01015613.1:68234-87645 GCA_006410875.1 Neotragus pygmaeus | reverse complement strand
TTAGAGGGAGGGAATATATGTATAATTATGACTGATTTGCTTTGTTGTACGGCAGAAAACATCACAACATTTTAAAACAATTTTCCTCCAATTGAAAATAAATTAAAAAAATAAAATGCAAGTCCAATGCCTAAAGCAGGGCACCACATGGAGGGATGGGGTGGAGAGGGAGGTGGGAGGGAGGTTCAGGATGGAGGGGACACATATATATGTGTGCCAGATTCATGTTGATGTAGGCAAAAACCATCATGATATTGTAACTATCTTCCAATTAAAATAAATATTTAAAAAATAATAAAACAAAATTTTTTTAAAAGACCACCATCATCTGACTCCACTTTGGTGCCTAGTAAATCCTATCCCTCTGAACACAACATCACACCCACCACACACACACCTCTTCCACTTACATAGTTAGGCTGCTCCACTATCAGTCCCTTTCTTCCATCCTGGTGCCATTGTTATGCTCATTCCCACTGCTGTGCCTTTGCTTACCCTGTAGCCTCAATCTGTAGCACTTAGCCCTGTTGGCATAAACTGAAATCTTTCATTTCTTTTAAGGCCTAGGTTAGAGACAAGCTTTTCTGTGGAATCCAGCCCATGAATTTCCTTCTTCATGTTTCTCTGGTTCCCCCATATATCTTTCATGTATATATTTTATTGTCATTTTTTCCATTTTATTAACACTTTTATTATTTCTTGTAGGGGCCCTTTCTACATCCCCTCAACACATCTACACTAATGTCTCTCATTTCTTCTGCTACTTTCAGTGCCCAGTGCTGCTGTAAAATGAGGCTTGCTAATAACAGCATCTAACATCTGCTTATCATTCATCTTAAACTGTGTCCTATCCATAATAAAGTTTTCTACTCATTTAAAATTTTCCAGAATGCATATGAGGCTTAGAAAGCCATAGATATTTAATGAATCCTCATTGAGGGAATCTTAGCATTCTTGACTCTGTCGCATAGAAAACAGTGAAGGGAAGACAGAGGCATAGTTCTGCCCCTCCCCTTACCATAGTACCAGTATAATAGTGTGATTCTCCTTTATCCATTCTGTGTATTCAGTTTCAGAGTAAGACTATATTTGGAAAACAGAGTTCTGTTAACTTTTTATGCATGAAAACCACCAAAAGAAGCATTGACTGAATGTTTTGAATGAAGCAAACGTGGTCAGCGCTGTGCTAAGCATTCCTATGTGCAATTAGGAAAGAGTTGGGAGTTATTATTGGATTCTACACACCAAGGATTTGGAAATCTAAGGCCATGGGGAGCGACTTTCTGGGAACCAGAGTGACTTGTCACCTAGCATTTTATGTATTCAGAAGGCGTGGGTATTAATTGTCCATCCTGTTCCCAAAGTGGGAGCAACACAAAGAATAAAGCATCCCTTTACTTGTGCATTTTACTAGCCCCTCTCCTATTGCCCAGTCCCTTGCCAGTCTTGCCACATCAGAATGATGGGGACCTTGGTTTCTTGCATCTCGGAATCAGGCCAGATAGATTGTAGTGCCAAGTTGGTTGTTTTCTGTTTTAAGCATCAGGCTCCCCTGTGGGCACTGGGATTTCTGCGTCTGCTCACATAGCAGGCTGCCTGCCTGAAATCTTCCCCCTGACCCTCTAGGTCTACCGGGAGACTGAGTTGGCATCAGAAAACTGCTTTACCCATAATTCATCTCTGTAATACTGCACGCCAGTCACCTGAAGCAAAGTGTCCTGCTGCCATTGCCACCAGGCAAAACTGAATCATGTGCAGACACCAATACCCCAGGCTGCTGGCTAAGAATAAGATAAGCTTAAAATAACCTGCACTATCCCCAGTGGACCTTGTTGCCTGCCAGCCTTCTCTTTACCACTGCCTGTGACTGACTGAGGAGCCAGGTAGACAACTAGTTCCTGAGCCCTGAAATAACATTGACAACAGAAATAAATCTCCTGCCTGAGTTAGAAGCTCATCAAAGCTGAAGGAAAAGATGTTCAATCATTCTGGCACTTACTCAGTTGCACTCAGGATTTCTAGCATGGGCTTCAGAAGACTTTGATCCTCCCCAGTTCAGAGGGGTGGTGGATATATATGAAAAGTGGAGGTTCAAACACGGTGGGAGAGGTCATTAGTTTTAGTGGCAGGGGAGAACCAGGTGATCTGTGCCTGTGAGTTCAAAGCTTCATTCTTATACCCAGGCCCCTGGTCTCTGAACAGACCTATATTCAAGTTGTTTGAATGAGAACTACAGCTAAGACATGCCTGGTAAGTGGGAAGCAAAGGCTGCTAAGGATGGGGGGGTCTCCTCTCTGCCCATGAGAAGTCATACAAGTCCATGCCACCTCCTCCAGAGCTAGGGGCACTTTTTCTAAAAGTGAACATACAGCAGGAAGTGAAGGCTTTGGTGTTTCCTAACCTGAGTCACACTTATTTGACCATCTGAGAGTTCCTAAGCCCTGATTCACCACTCCCGGGTTCCCCTCAACCTTCACCTCAGAAGAGACATTTTCCTCTCTCTTATCACCTAATGGTGGTACCATAGGATGGATTAAGTTCTTGACTCTACCCAGCGAAAAGGCAGATGATGCTGGTTCTCTTAGGATTCGAAGAACTTATCAATTACAAGAAGTAGGGATGTATGGGTAAGACTGCAGAATTTACTGACTTGTAATATTAAAAGCAGTAGGATTCTCAGTAGGAACAGGGAGCCAAGCAGTAGAGCATGACTATTATGAAAAATATGCCAAGGTTATTATGATCCTTACCTTTAACTTTATATCCACGCATTAGCAAGTTACTCTTATTAATTTCCTAACTCACTGAAGAGACAAAAATGGCCCAGATAAGTAACATGACCTACAAAAGGTCACCTAGCTGAGAACCATGCCAGAAGCTGCCTGTCTCTTCAAGTGCTTACATAGCCATCACTGTTGGTCCTCTTAAATGTTTGACCATGAGAATAAGTGACTTACAGCAACTGGCATCCAGCCCTGAGAACCAGGGCTTGCAAACAATCTTCCTTCACATATGTATGAGTCTGCTTGGGCTCCCAAAACAAAATACCACTGACTGGGTGGCTTAAACAATAGAAATTTATTTTATCAATTACAGGCTAGAAGCCCAAGATGTGGAGAAGGCGATGGGATCCCACTCCAGTACTCTTGCCTGGAAAATCACATGGACAGGGGAGCCTGGTAGGCTGTGGTCTATGGGGTCACGAAGAGTCGGACAAGACTGAGTGACTTCCCTTTCACTTTTCACTTTCTTGCATTGGAGAAGGAAATGGCAACCCACTCCAGTGTTCTTGCCTGGAGAATCCCAGGAACAGGGGAGCTTTGTCTATGGGGTCGCACAGAGTCGGACACGACTGAAGCGACTCAGCAGCAGCAGTGGCAAAACCTGTGTGAGAGTAAGAAAAAGTGGTATTTCACCTGCTGAAGTGCAAATACAGAGAGACCTGTACGGACCTGTGTAGAAATCAGTCCAGAGGCCTGAATTACAGCCGAGCAGGAGGAAGGCCATCTCAGACTCCCCCTTCTGCCTGTGGNCCAGTACTCTTGCCTGGAAAATCACATGGACAGGGGAGCCTGGTAGGCTGTGGTCTATGGGGTCACGAAGAGTCGGACAAGACTGAGTGACTTCCCTTTCACTTTTCACTTTCTTGCATTGGAGAAGGAAATGGCAACCCACTCCAGTGTTCTTGCCTGGAGAATCCCAGGAACAGGGGAGCTTGGTTGGCTGCCGTCTATGGGGTCACACAGAGTCGGACATGACTGAAGTGACTTAGCAGCAGCAGCAGCAGCAGAAACCCAAGATGAAGGCGTCAGTGGAGTTGATCTCCTGAGGTCCCTCTCCTTAGCTTGCAGATGACCATGTTTTGCTCTGTTCTTACATAGCCTATTATTTTATGCACGTGCTTCCTGGTGTCTGTTGTTGGTTTGTTTGTTTTTCGTACACACACTAATACTATTGGATTCCCACCTCATGACCTTATTTATTTAGTTACATCTCTAGAGGGCTTCCCAGGTGGTGTTAGTGGTAAAGAACCCACCTGCCAATGCAGGAGACATGGGAGATACAGGTTTGATCCCTGGGTTGGGAAGATCTCCTGGAAAAGGAAATGGCAGCCCACTCCAGAATTCTTGCCTGGGAAACCCCACTGACAGAGGAGCCTGGCAGGCTAAAGTCCATAGGGTCACAAAGAGTTGGACACAACTGAAGTGAGTTAGCACCCATGCACCTCTCTAAATGCCCTATCTCCTGAGAGTGTCACATTGGGTGTTAGGGCTTCAACATATAAATTTGAAGAAACAGAGATCAGTCCAAAGTATTGGCGTTGAAGTCCCAATACTTCGGCCACCTGATGTGAAGAGCTGACTCATGGAAAAGACCCTGATCCTAGTAAAGATTGAATGCAGAAGGAGAAGGGGACAACAGAAGATGAGATGATTGGATGGCATCACCGACTCAATGGACATGAGTTTGAGCAAGTTACAGGAATTGGTGATGGACAGGGAAGCCTGGTGTGCTGCAGTCCTTGGGGTCGCAAAGAGTTGTACACAACTGAACAGCAACAAGATCAGTCCAAAAGAACATGAAAACTATGACGACTGGGTACAAACAATGTTTATCCTCATTCACCCTGCTACCGCTAAGTCGCTCCCTGCATCTATGCAACTGCATTTCCAACTTCTTTCCCAACCCCATTCCACAAAGACCCTTCACACACATCTCTATAACCATCACTGTGCTTCCTCAAGTCACATCCCTTCTACTCCAGCCCCCAAACACCCTGTCCCCAGTTTTGTGGCCTGGTCCTGGGGCTGTCTTTATCTTCTGCATGTGTTTTTCATACAGGGGTTCTATGCTCCCAAGAAACCCTATTAGCTCCTCAAGGGCATAGCCCAAATCGTCTTTTTCTTTTGGAGCAACAGAACAGATAGCAAACGTCTGGGCACACATGTACTAAAATCACGTTATGCCCTATTTAATGACATGACGTGAAATGACAGTAAATGTCACAGCACTCCAGAAGTGTTGACTGCTGAGGGACAGAAACAGGGTCACCTCATCTTCCTTTCTGCTCCCTTTTTCAGTATTTTCCAAATACCATGGGAAAGGTCTTGCTCTCTGCTTCTGTTAGACAGTTCTATTTTCTATCCTTACACTCTAGGCAGTGAGAAACTCAAATAAGAATGAAGGGCATTTATCTCACTCTGAGAGGCTGAGGTTTTTTTTGTGGTTTTGTTTATTTGTTTGTTTCTGCCTGCTGCGGCTCTGGGGCTCTCACTCTCCCCAAAAAAACAGCTCAATAGCAAAAAGTGAAATTAGGTATGGGGGCAGGGAGGAAGGAAGAAGGAAGCAAAGAAAGCAATGAAGGTGGAAGGGAAAGCCAAGCCATTTCCAGCACCATGCTGCCTTTCCTGCCAAGAACAGGAAGAGAGCTACATTTTGCATGCATGCCTAATAAATCACTTCAGTAGTGTTTGTCTCTTTGCAATCCTATGGATTATAGCCCACCAGGCTCCTCTGTCCCTGAGATTCTCCAGGCAAGAATACTGGAGTGGGTTGCTATACCCTCCTCCCATTTTGCAAAGCACCTCTACATAGACAAACTTTTTCTACACAAAGACCCTAATGGGAACTGAAAGATGAGTGGTCCATTCTCATGATCATGTTTAAAGTGTAACTTCATCATCAGGCTCATCAGCCCAAGAATAAGGGCAGCAAGTGCCTCATGGTTTATTTTTTTTTCATGGTTTATTTTTATAAACCACTCCCATCACCTCCCAGATCCCAGAGGGGCCCAGCCTGTCTTATTTAAGACCACACAACATTGTTATTAAACTCGTGTGTGCCTGAGGGACACTTCCTATCTGTTTCAGGGGAAGAGAAAACCGAAGCTGAATAACTTAGCTCTCTGGCCCTTGTCTTCCAGCCAGTATTTTAATAGTGGCAGGAAATCAGAGAAGCAGCTCAATGATACTCTAAGTCCTGTAGGCAGATTGAGCAATTGTACCTGGATTAGTGAGCTGATCTATCATCAGTGAGCAGTTCTGGAGTACTTATTGGACAGAAGATTTTGCATTAGGGACTGTGGGCCTTTTCCATGAAGATGACATGATCCATGCTTTCAGGAGCTTCACGATCCTAGGACAGAATTCATTCAGTAATGTATTCATTTTTCTGGCTGCCTAACAAATTACCATCAGCTTCATGGCTTAAAATAATACCCATTTATTCATTCACAGTTCTGTAGGTCACAAGTACATCATGGTGTAATAGGAACTCTGCTCAGGGTCTTCTAAGCTGTCAGCTGAACTGCATTTTCGTGTGGAACCCCAGGACTCTCTTCGGTGCTTGTGTAGTTGTGGCAGAGTTCAGAGTTCCTAGTTACCCTGTAAAAGGAAGGGCTGTGCAATAAAGGGGGAAAAACCTCTCTCTCCAAATATGCTAATTGAAAACAACCTTAGCCTGGCAAGAGTTAGGAAAGAGGATTTCATTGTTAATGAGTTAATGTTCTACACTACTGCTGACTCAGACCTAAAAGGATGGTGTGGAGATGAGCTAGTCCTGGCTGAGAAAGCAAAACTGTGAAAGAGCTTAAAGCTCACATAATAATGAAATAGGTCCTTTTTCCTAGGTTATATTCTAGAGAGTTTAGAATTTGGTTCAGGATCCTGGAATGCTACTACTGAGTCAGAATTTTGTATAAATAATGAGAGCAAGTCTGACCTAGAAAAGAGAGATGAAGCACAGAAAGTTCAGCCAAAAGGGGCTTTGCATTTGGGGGCAGGGGGCAAGGAAGCGGAGACAGAAACGTGACATTAGATTGGGGAAAATAGACTTCACTTAAAGAGCATACACAGAATCTCACAGGCTCTGGGACCCAGGGCAAAAGCCATAATTGAGTAGGAGCTTAGGTAAGACCTACCTGCTGGTCTTGGAAGGTCTCCCCAAGAGGCAGGAGGCAAGTGCAGCTCACTCTGAAAACACAGACACTGGCGGCAGGCATTTTGGGGAGCTCCTTCTACCGCAGGGTACTGCTGCTCCTCCCTCTAGCTTATTAGTCCCAGGACCCAGTCCTGCCCTGGCCTAACAGCCTGCAGTTGCCACTGTTGGGGCACCTCAGGCCAACCAACTGGCTGGACAAGGACACAGCCCCACTAGGCAGCACACAGGTTGCCTAGACCCTCTGAGCCCACAGCCACCTCTGGGCAAGGCCCTGCACATCAGAGGGCCCAGCTCCACCCACCAGCCCCAGAATGCCCAGCCCTGCCTTCTAAGAAGCTTGCTTTAGCCTCTGAACCAGCTGCACCCACCAGGGGGCAGATACCAGATGCCAAGAAAACCACAGTCCTGGAGCCTGTGGACCCAGCATGCTTATCAATAGGCCAGATCCTTCCTTAGACCAGCTGGGTCCTGGTCCTGCTCAGTAGCAAGCCAGTACAAGCTTTGGGACACTCCAGGCCCCAAACCCAGCTGTGTCAAGAACTGCCCATTCCCCACCACCAGCGATCTGACACCTACTCTGGTTACCCTGGGTCCTGCAACCAGACACTGGGACCCAGTTCTGCTTGCCAGTAGTCCAGCACTAACCACAGGACCTGGCTTCATCCACCAGTGGGTGGGGAACAGCCCCAAACTCTTCTGAACATGGACTCCACCCACTAGTGAGCCAGCACTAGCCTAGAGATACTACTCTGGAAGTCATCAATATTTAAATCAGTGGTTCTCCATCATAGATGCAAATTAAAATCACACAGTGACTTACAAAACTTGCATATATCAAGGCCCTACCCTAGACCAATTAAATTAGAACCTCTGAAAGTGGGCTAGGCATTTGCAGGGTTTAAACTCTTCAGCTGATTCAATTTTGCAATCAAAGCTGAGACCAACTGGTATAGAACAGTGCTTCTCAAACGTTAATGAATAAAAGTCACCAGGGAACTTTACTAAAATGCAGATTACGATTCAGTAGGCCTGTGGTGGGCACAAGATTCTAAATCTCTAATGCTATCCCAAGCTTTTGGATTAAAGCTTACACATTGAGTAGCAACAGTATGAAATGAAGTATTAGTCACTCAGCTGTGTCCAACTCTTTGCAACTCCATGGACTGTAGCCCACCAGGCTCCTCTG
Source organism: Neotragus pygmaeus (assembly GCA_006410875.1). Classification (NCBI taxonomy): domain Eukaryota; kingdom Metazoa; phylum Chordata; class Mammalia; order Artiodactyla; family Bovidae; genus Neotragus; species Neotragus pygmaeus. Next base: position 79,520 of record SJYV01015613.1, on the reverse strand, counting down.
TCCATGGAATTCTTCAGGCAAGAATACTGGAGTGGGTATCCATTCTGTTCTCCAGTGGATCATCCCAATTTAGGGACTAAACCTGGGTCTTCTGCATTGCAAGGAGACTCTTTACAATCTGTGCTACTAGAGAAGCCCAATTCTAATGTGAACCAGGATTCAAAATTACTGTTAATCAGTGCAAACTGAAAAGTATGGGGCATTGGATGGTAAGTGCCTCCTATAGCTCCTGGACACTGAGAAGCAGACAGGAGAGGCTGCCTCAGAAAGCTTTGTAAACTCAGAGAAGTAATTTGCCCAAGAACACACAACTCACAAATATCTGGGCTGGGATTCAAACCTTGATCTGTCTGGGAACTTGGTGGTCCAGCAGTTAAGACTCCCTGCTTCCAATGCAAGGGATGCAGTTTTGATTCCTGGTCGGGTAACTAAGATTCCACATGCTGTACAGTGTGGCCAAAAAAGTAAAAAAAGAGAGAGGAAAAAACACAACCATTATTGACTCCAAAACATTAACTGTACAAAAGAGATATCTCTTTTGTAACATTCAGGGGGGGAAATGCAATGTTTCCCCAAATGAGATTCTAAAAGGCCACACTGGCAAAAGGCACTGTGTCTCTGGAATGATCCCCATGTCTACCTCTCCATCTACCCCTCTTTCTTCCCTTTGATCTTTCCACTAGCTTTGTTTCCTTTCTGTAGTTGCCACCACATCTTTCAGAAGTGGAGGCACTACGTGAAAAGGAGCCAACATTGCGAGCTGCCCTCATGGAGGCCAGCCAGATTTGATGTCCTCCTTCCCCAAGTACTGTGCCCTGGAGCCTCCTTTAAGGAGAGAGAGGAAGATGCAGGATACAGCGCTGCAGTCAAAACCAAGCATTCTGTTTCCCACTACTTCTGCCTCCTGACATAGCAGCAGCTCTATAATGAAAATCTAAATCATTTGTGTGCACACATAGCAACTGTTTATTTGCTGTTAGCTTTGAGGACACAGTAGGGGTTCAATACATTTAGAGACAAGATCAACACTGGGAGAGTCTAATCTCATAAGTAGACAAAATGAAAAACGAAGCCAAAAATGCATCCCTCCATATCTGAAAGAGAGGCCAGTAATAAATATCTTTCAACTTCAGCCCCTCTCTGGCTCAGAAAAATGCCTTTAAATCAGTGACACAGAGCAGAGATGACTCCTTGTAAGGAGATGACTCCTTCTGTCTGCTTGCTAAAAAAGGTTTACTAGGTCTGGTTGGAGATTGATTGTGAGTTCTAGAAACCATACAACTTTCCTCTCAGGCCACTGAGTGTGCTACCTTCCATCTTTTACAAAACACATGCACTATTAGTTTTCTGGAAACTTCCATTTTTTTCTCACCAACAGACTTCCTGGGACTAAATAAAATCCAGAAGCTTCTCCACATTAGTATTTCTACCAAGAGTGAATACCTGATTGGAGAAAGTGTCCTTATCACATTTTGAAGGGGCCAGACCTCTGTCTTAGTGCAAACTGTTGGACAGTTTATAAAATCTGTTTGTGAGCAGCTTCCTCATGCCTTCATCCTCCCAGGTTTTCTCCTCATCCAACCCAACCCTCATATTACCACCTGCTCTTGCAGAAATTCAGAAACCAGAGCTGGTCCATTTTGGTTTGGGCACATGCTCCTGTAAGGCAGGGACCCACTGCCTGGAAGTCACCAGCATCTGAAAATCAATGGAGGCAGCTACTCCCCTAGGATTGGCATAATGAGAGGTGACATTAGGGAGAAGGATCATTCAAGACAGGTCTGAGTGACTTGAGACCTGCAGTATACTGAGGGACACCCAAGGTGGAGAATTTATAACCCTACAGAAAGTGAAAGAGAGTGAAAAAGTTGGCTTAAAACTCAACATTCAGAAAACTAAGCTTATGGCATCCAGTCCCATCACTTCATGGCAAATAGATGGGGAAACAATGGAAACAGTGACAGACTTTTATTTTCTTGAACTCCAAAATCACTGAAGATAGTGACTACAGACATGAAATCAAAAGACGCTTGCTCTTTGGAAGAAAAACTATGACAAACCTAGACAGCATATTAAAAAGCTTTGCCAACAAGGTTCCATCTAGTCAAAGCTATGGTTTTTCCAGTAGTCATGTATGGATGTGAGAGTTGGACTGTAAAGAAAGCTGAGTGCCGAAAATTGATGCTTTTGAACTGTGATGTGGTTGAAGACTCTTGAGAGTCCCTTGGACTGCAGGGAGATGCAACCAGTCCATCCTAAAGGAAATCAGTCCTGAATATTCATTGGAAGGAGTGATGCTGAAGCTGAAACTCCAATTCTTTGGCTACCTGATGCACATTGGAACTGACTCATTGGAAAAGACCCTCCTGCTGGGAAATATTGAAGACAGGAGGAGAAGGGGACAAAGGATGAGATGGTTGGATGGCATCACTGACTCAATGACATGAGTTTGACTAAGCTCCTAGAGTTGGTGATGGACAGGGAAGCCTGGCGTGCTACAGTCCATGGGGTCGCAAAGAGTCGGGCATGACTGAGCAATCGAGTTGAACTGAACAGGCATGTCAGTTGGGTAGGTGCTGTCAATCTGACATTCCTTCTTGAAGAAATATCCTGCTAAGTAGACTCTTCAGAAATGCTCAGTTGGTTTTGAGCTAGCCTGCCACCCATCACCCCTCTACACATAAGATCTAAGTATTTCTGAGAGTCAGAGAGGATCCATGGTTAGGCACTTGATTTGTGTGTACAGGCAGGGAGCATGTTAGCCAGCCAGGCATGGGACAGACCCCTGTCTCTCAGATCCTCCCTTTGCTCTTTCAACCCTCCCCTAATCCATGGGCTCTCCTTCCTCTCTACTTAACAGGGACAGACAAGGCTGACTTAGCATCCAGAGTCTGCTCTAGGCCACAGGGGTGAAAAAAACAAGCAGGCTAGTCAGATGTCTATTCTATGCAAAAACAAGACTTGGCAGGAAANCCATGGGCTCTCCTTCCTCTCTACTTAACAGGGACAGACAAGGCTGACTTAGCATCCAGAGTCTGCTCTAGGCCACAGGGGTGAAAAAAACAAGCAGGCTAGTCAGATGTCTATTCTATGCAAAAACAAGACTTGGCAGGAAAGAAACCAGACGCTGGCAGTAAGGAATTTAACTTCAAATTGAACAAGGGGCTGGATCCCTCTTTGAATATAAGCCCCCGTGGGCCTGGTTTCTTCACAAGAAAAAAAAAATCCCTTTTAAATCCTATCCTCTTTCCCTGGAAAAGGAGAGGAAACTGGCCAATGAACTGATACCTTATACAAGATGACAGTCATTTTAAATGGTTCTTTTGAATTAATCCCTTTCTGCTGAGTCTCCTCTCTAGGGTATAGCTACTTTACAGTGTGTTTAGGTATCTGACCAGNAAAGGAGAGGAAACTGGCCAATGAACTGATACCTTATACAAGATGACAGTCATTTTAAATGGTTCTTTTGAATTAATCCCTTTCTGCTGAGTCTCCTCTCTAGGGTATAGCTACTTTACAGTGTGTTTAGGTATCTGACCAGGGAGGGCAGCGAGGCACTGGGGAAGCAATGTGGAAGGAAATCAGGAACTGAAAACACTCACTAAGCTGTTATTTTCCTTTTGCCTCTGAAATCCCCAAGGTCCATGCTCTGCCCTTCTCTGCCATGCTCTGTGCCAAAGGAGGCTGACCTCAATGGACTGTAGCAACAGGCTTTTTTGTCAGCTGGCATCTGGCTGGGGCTGGCTAACGGTGGGCAACAGTAGGAGATCTGAGAGCAAGAAGAGAGGGAAATAAAGATTTTGTGCCCCTGCCTCCTTCCCAGGCGTGTTACATTTAGGCAGTGGGCTTCCCTGGTGGCTCAGACAGTAAAGAATCTGTCTGCCAATGCAGGAGTCCCAGATCCAATCCCTGGGTGGGGAAGATCCCACTGGAGAAGGGTATGGCAACCCAGTATTCTTGCCTGGAGAATCCCATGGACAGAGGAGGCTGGTGGGGTACAGTCCCTGGAGTCACAGAGTTGGACACGACTGACACTTTTTTTCACTCAGCTCTTCTGCCTAAAGACACAGCTCCTATCAGGTAGCCCCTCTTACACCACTAGAGTTCTTGCTGGATTCTAATAACACAGNGAGGCTGGTGGGGTACAGTCCCTGGAGTCACAGAGTTGGACACGACTGACACTTTTTTTCACTCAGCTCTTCTGCCTAAAGACACAGCTCCTATCAGGTAGCCCCTCTTACACCACTAGAGTTCTTGCTGGATTCTAATAACACAGTTTCTTCCCTTTGCCCCTTCAGTGTTTGGGGTGATATCAGCTCTCCACCATTCATCGTCTCTGCATGCCCCACCATCGTGGTAGATTCCCTGAATTCTACCCGTACCACCAGAAATAGCCCCTTCATTAAGCTCAGCTAGGAAAACTCCTTGAGTGTACCATCTGTTTCCTGCCAATACCCTAACTTAAACACTTACATCACTTTCACAAATTTTATCCTGCAGAATTCCAAAAGGTTTCCTAGACTTCTGAGAAGAAAGATTACCTGATCCGACTGTCTTTTCTAAAGAGATGGATCTGCATTTTCTCAAATGACGAACATATTCTCCATATACCAAGCTCTCCTAAATTAAGGGTGCATTATTGTGCTTACACAACAGAAATGAAGTTCGAGCCAGTTCCATTTTTGTTTCACCTGTTCTTAGTCATCTTTCTCGGGGAAAAGGGGTGCTACAAACCTAACAACATTGTTTTCCTCCCAGTGAGGTATGGTCAACTTTCTTTACCTTAAATACTTAATCCAGTTTCATGGGGANGTGCTTACACAACAGAAATGAAGTTCGAGCCAGTTCCATTTTTGTTTCACCTGTTCTTAGTCATCTTTCTCGGGGAAAAGGGGTGCTACAAACCTAACAACATTGTTTTCCTCCCAGTGAGGTATGGTCAACTTTCTTTACCTTAAATACTTAATCCAGTTTCATGGGGAAAATACTTGTCATTAATTCAAATATCAGTTCCCTACTATCTGGTATTCCTATGTTATTCCCCATCTTGATGAAAGCCTTCATCCCAAAGTGATCATACCAAAATTTTCACTTGTCTTCACCATCACAAAACCACTAGACATCAAGTGTTATGGGATCTATTTCCTAGATACCCTTATAAAATTTTAATATGTTCTCTTTAACCCAGTATACCCCCAAATATTATCATTTCAACATTACTTGGCCTTTTGGCTAAAAGCAAATGTAGTATCTGTTCTTATCAGTATAAAATTATTAATAAAGTATTTTAATTCTGGTATGTAACAAAATATTCTAAATAACTTCATTCAGATTAGTCCATCTGCTCCAGCCCCACAGTCATTGCTTTAGTTGAGGACCTGATTATCTTACACCTAGACTATTGAAATATCTATAGCCTCTCCCAATTTTTTTTCCATTCTCCCCACATTAGTCAAACTGATCTTTGAAAACCACAAATACGTTCACATCACTTCCCTTTCAATGATCCTCCTTTAGGTAAAATCCAAGCTCCTTATCCTGGTTTAGAATATCCCATTAGTATTTCCCTTTGCAGCCTCAGCTTTTGCCACCTCCCTTTTCACACCTTTATTCATCGTTCTTGTGATGGAGCCATGTCTTGTCAAGTCTCCATGCCCTGCTTTCCATGTTCGCTTGTATGGTACACACTTAGCCTTTGCTAATTCTCCCTATTCATCTCTCAGACTCACCTTGCTGCTGCTAAGTCACTTCAGTCGTGTCTGACTCTGTGTGACCCCATAGACGGCAGCCCACTGGGCTCCCCCATCCCTGGGATTCTCCAGGCAAGAACACTGGAGTGGGTTGCCATTTCCTTTTCCAATGCATGAAAGTGAAAAGTGAAAGTGAAGTCACTCAGTTGTGTCCGACTCAGCGATCTCATGGACTGCAGCCTACAAGGCTCCTCCATCCATGGGATTTTCCAGGCAAGAGTACTGAAGTGGGTTGCCATTGCCTTCTCCACAGACTCATCTTAGACATCATCTTTTCTAGAAATATTTCCCATGAACTCCTTCATCCCCAAATTGGTTTAACAGCCCCTGTACGTGAACGTTTAACCCCCACCCCTTCACTTATTAGCACTTAACACACTGTTTGACAATTATTTATTTACATGTCTGTCAATACCCTGTCACTTTTAGGGTAACTGTATCTTTATCTTTTCCTCCCAGTACTTAGCATAGAAAGTGGCATATAGATAGATATTCAAAAAGTGTGTCCTGAATGAGTGATTAAGTGAATGAATGAGCTCATGAATGGAGTATACACTTGAATTCACTTACTTCCATAAGGCCGATATATGGACCCTGATTGACCCTTCTTAGGATGGCCTGTAACTAATGAGAACACTTTTTGCCATTTCTCTCCTTCCAAGTAGGGCTGTCCTGGGCTGTATAAAAACCACACTGGAGTGATTAAGAATAGAAAAAGATGAACTGGCCTGTTGAGTCACAGGCCATCCCTAGTCCCTAAAACTGTACTTATGGAACAATAGAGCTAGCCTGAATTAATTAAGGAAGTGTAGGGTAGATAAATTCTCTTCCTGAGAAACACCAAGTTCCTCACCAACCATCAGCCTTGAGCACAGATGGGATGGAGGCCAGGCCTAAAAATACATCAGCCCTAGGTGACATCAGGACTGTGTTCTTTTATGTCTAATTCACCCCAGATGGAAGGGAAAGCACTTGAAAGTCTTTGAAACAGGAAGAGAAACATGTACCATGCAGGGAATGACTATAGGGGCAAAAAGCCACTGTGAATTTCCTTGTCAGTGAAAATGAATTCTAGTAAGAATTTCTATAAGGAACCAGCAGAAACATCCTTGTCATCATCATTTTGAATTAGTATTTATTGAACACACAACAAATGCTAGTCTCTGCTCAGAACATCTGATGAAAACCATTCCTGTATCTATAAGGGACGAGGGAATACTTTGCCACTAATGCCAGTCACCCAACCAGAACACAAAATGAAATCTTATGAATATTTTCTAAAGGAATGAGGAAGGAATCTTAGACTACATGCAAGCATCCTTGATTACTGTTTTTTCCACTGGCAGTCGCTCTCCCCACAAGCTTCGTCACAACCAGAAAGGAAGAGAAGCAGGAAAAAAGAGGAAGAGTCAAGGTACAATCATGAGAGAGGCATAAAAAATTGGGCAGGGGCACTTCATAGATGTTTGCAGATGGCAACAAATATCAAGGGAGGACCAAAGGAATGGAGCAGTAGGAACCAGCCCTGTTCATCTCATGGCTTCTACCTGCACTAGTGTTTTTGTTGTTGCTATTGATGATGTTGTTTGGTCACTAAGTTGAGTCTGACTCTTTGGTGACCCTATGGACTGCAGCCTGCCAGCCTCCTCTGTCCACGGGATTTCCCAGGCAAGAATACTGGAGTTGGTTGCCATGCCGTTCTCCAGGGGGATCTTTCCAATTCAGGGATGATTGAACCCATGTCTCCTGCATTGCAGGTGGATTCTTTACTGCTGAGCCACCTGGAAAGCCCATAAGTGTTTTTACCCAACCTTTAAGCTTTGGGGTAAGTGACAGAAGATGTAGAATTCTGAAGAACTGCTTGATTGTACAGCTTTCAACTGAGGATCTTTCTTATTATTTTGTATTAAAGGGCACTTTGGGACTTGGAGGCCAGTGGGTACTCACCAGCTAGATAAACATTTGAGAGAATTATTGTCCTTGGTGAATTTTGTAAATAGCCACTAACCCACTGATTTAAGGCAAAGTGAAAATGAATGTTGAATTAAAAAGCATACAAACACTGTGCTACATGACTGGCAAGTGGGTAGCAACTGGCCTAGTCTTAGTACTTCTTTTCAAGGCTCCCTTCCCTCCTCTTTCCCACCCTCTCCAATTCTGCCAAATCTCAAGGTTTGAGGCAGTGGTCAAGCTCCATGGTGTAAGAATTGGTGTTCCTCATGATGCTCTCCACCAACACGACAGGCTTGGGGTTTCTTCCAGCAAAGCATGAGAGCCAGGTGCAAATCAACATGGCTGCAGCTGCGCCACCTCCAGCACAGTAATAGGCCCAGCCAAGCCGACAGGTACCTGTGGAAACAGGGAAAGAGACATAAGGGTTAGATTGTCTTCTCATACATTCTCTTGGAGATGTTAGGGTTAAAGTGAGAGTAGGAAACAGTGAATGAGACTAGGCTCACTCTTTTCTCTTTCTTCCTTTGCTGATGGCTGGTATTAGCTTTAGCAAGAGGTTATAAAATGTTATTTTGTTACACATCTGTAACAGAATGGGGGTGGTGTGGGTAATGGCCATGGTGGTGATGCTAATGACAGAGATGACAAGAACAACTTGATCCAGTGTCAAGAACTATGTTAAATTCTTTAGACATATATCTCATTGAACATTATAGTAACTTTAGGAGTTAGGTACTCTTATTATCCCTACCTATTTTATATGAGATGAGGCAACTTAGGCACAGGTTTGTGGAAGATCACACAGATAGGAAGTGGTAGAATCAGGATATAAACACTTGCTCATCCTAACTCTGCAACTCTGCACTTTTAACCACACTGATATACTATACTGCGTAAACTGTTTTCAAAGAACTATATCCTGTATCATGGAGAAATTTTCAGGTAAAATCAAATCACTTGCTCCATGTCATGTGTCTCTATTCTAACCTAATCTTTCAACATCCAGGGAAGAAATATGCACTGGAATCAAGGCCAGTCTTCTAAGGGGTAGTTTCAGTCTGAAGGATAATGTGAAGTCACCTGTTCACAAACATCCACCCCACCCATCATTTATTCTAGCACAGGTAGATTCTTTCCTTTGAAGTATTTGAGTTTTTTCAGAGATACATCAGAAAAAGTCAATGCCCAAAGAAAGAGAGCTATTATATCACAAGGGATCAGAGTAATAAGTAACTGCTGAAATCAAGTGCTTAACCAAATAGGACTCCAGAAATTGGAGTAGATGCCCAGTGATACAAAATGGCAGAGGACTTCTGAGGGAAAAAAAAAAGTGGCTTTCACCTATATCACAGTCTTATAGAAAGCAAGTCCTGACTATAGTCAGTCAGTGGTGATGTTCAGACTGATTTTCAGGGCAATTTACATTTATTAATTGAAGCATAGTTGATTTACAAGATTATATTAGTTTTACATGTACAGCATTGTGGTTCAATATTTTTACAAATTATAGTGTTTGTCACTCAGTCATGTCTGACTCTTTGAGACACCATGGACTGTAGGCCAACAGGCTTCTCTGTCCACGGGATTCTCTAGGCAAGAATAATGGAGTGGGTTGCCATTCCCTTCTCCAGGGGATCTTCCCAACTCAGGGACTGAACCCAAACCCAGGGATTGAGCCCAGGTCTCCCGCATTGCAGGCAGATTCTTTACCACCTGAGCCAGGGAAGCTCTTACAGATTATACTTCCATTAAAATTTATTATAAGGCAATGGCTATAATTCACTGTGCTATACAATATATCCTTGTTACTTCTCTATTTCATACACAGTAATGTGTATCTCTTAATCCCATACCCCTATCTTGTCATGCCACCCTTTCCTAGTCCCATTGGTAATGAAGTTTCTATTCCATATCTGTGAATCTGTTTCTATTTTGCCATATACATTCATATGTACTATATTTTTAAATTCCACATATAAGTGATATCGTACAGTACTTGTCTTTCTCTGTTTGACAAATCACTAAGCATAACATTCTCTAGATCCATTCATATAACTGCAAATGGTAGAATTAGATTATCAATATTTTTATGACAGAGTAATAGTCCATTGCATTGGGTTGGCCAAAATGTTTGTTTGGGTTTTTCCATAACATCATATGGAAAATCCTGAACAAACTTTTTGGTCAGCCAATAGATGCAAATGTAGAATGGATGAACAACAAGATTTTATTGTATAGCACAGGGAACTATATTTAATGTTGTAGGATAAACTAGTGGAAAAAAATATAAAAAAGAATGTATACACCTATGTATAACTGAGTCATTTCCCTGTACACCAGAAATTAACACAACATTGTAAATCAACTGAGTGAATGAATGAGTCATGTCTGACTCTTTACCACCCCATGGACTGTAGCCCTCCAGGCTCCTCTGTTCATCAACTATACTTCAATAAAAATAAATAAATGAAACGAAAAGAAAAAAGTTGATATTGATTAAATATAGAAAAAAATATTTTGGATATATTGGCAAATAAAATATATTAATAAAGTTAAAAAAAAAAACCTAGTAAAGGTCATTCTGCTAAAGAGTCATTCTGCTAATTCTCCTGAATCACAGCATCCATATTTTGAACACTTTTTAAGCACATGGCTCACAAAATAATTCATAACCTGAAGACTGTGACAGCTGGCAGATTCTGAAAACAGAGAAACTCTTAAAAAAAAAAAAAAACACTTCTTGAGCATTTCTCTATGTATCGTTTGTATTATGTTTTTCCTATCTATCCTCCCCTGGCTGACTTGAATTAGGTAGCAAAGGATATTTGATTATGTTAGATTTCTGCCCTAAGGTTAATGAGTAATATTTGTGATCTGAAACAGCTATATTACATTGATAGTGTCAGGAATGCCTCCAGCTGTGCAAAAAAGGTGTCAAAATGCCAATAACCAAGTGTGTGGGGAAGGTGGTGGGGACTATATCTGGCCACTCAGTGGGCAGGTCATAAACTCTTAATAAGTGGCACTTGGGCTGGGAAAGCCTCATAATTTGTCGACACATGTCTTGCCCTCTGAACAACCAAACCCCATCAACTCACAGCCTGCGGCTTTAACTGCTTCCCTGAGCAAATCTTAAGATATTTCTTTCTGACTTTCCTGTAAATAGATGAAGAAAGGAGTCGCCTTAGCTTTCAAACGTCTATTTTAAACCCCCAATGCAGCTCATCAATTTTCATCTTTTTAAAAGCTATGAATTAAATATCTTTAAAATGACATGCATTGAATCACAAGTTTGCATTTAAACCTCTTGATAAAGATATGAATCTCGAAGGCCTTTAGAACTAGCTCATAAAATTTCTTATTCAGTTACCTCTAAGGCAGCTGCAAAGACTGTCTCACTTGTCTGGTTTTCAGTTCAGTTCAGTCACTCAGTTGTGTCCGACTCTTTGTGACCCCATGAATTGCAGCACGCCTCCGTGTTCGTTACCATCTCTCGGAGTTCACTTAGACTCACGTCCATCAAGTCCTTGATGCCATCCTCGGTCATCCCCTTCTCCTCCTGCCCCCAATCCCTCCCAGCATC
>SJYV01015613.1:0-68156 GCA_006410875.1 Neotragus pygmaeus | reverse complement strand
GGACATTTGGGTTGCTTTCATATGCTTTTTATTGTAAATAATGCTGTTATGAACATTGGGGTGCATGTGTCTTTTTGAATTAGTGTTTTCATGTTTCCTGATATATACACAGGAGTGGAATTGTTAGATCATACAGTCATTTTATGAGGACTCTCCAAACAGTTTTCCATAATGTCTACAGCAATTGATATTCCCACCAACAATGTACAGTGTTCCCTTTTCTCCATATCCTTACCAACATTTGTTATTTGTAGACTTTTTGATGATAACCATTCTGACATGTGTGAGGTGACAGCTCATTGGTTTGACTTGAATTTATGATAATTAGTAATATTGAGTACCTTATTGTGTACCTGTTGGCCATTTGTATATCTTCTTTGGGAAAATCTCTATTCATATCTTCTGTCCAATTTTATTTATTTATTTTTTATTTTTATTGAAATATAGTTGATTTACAATGTCATATTAGTTTCATGTATACAGCAAAGTGATTCAGTTTTATATATATATATATATATAGTCTTTTAGATTATTTTCCATCATAGGTCATTAGAAGGTACTGACTATATTTCGCTGTGCCATAAAGTAGGTCCTTGTTGGTTATCTATTTTACATATAGTACTGTATATTTTATTTTATTTTTATTTATTTATTTATTTATTTTACTTTACAATATTGTATTGGTTTTGCCAGACATCAACATGAATCCGCCATGGGTGTACATGTGTTCCCAATCCTGAACCCCTCTCCCACCTCCCCACCCTGCACCATCTTCTGTTCAATTTTAAATTGGTTGTTTATTTTTACAATATTAAGTTGTATGAGCTATTTTTTAATATTTTGGGTATTAATCACAGTAGGTCATATTATTTGCAAGCATTTTCCTCCATTTCACAGGTTCTCTTTTTATTTTGTTGATGGTTTCCTTTGCTGTGCAAAAGCTTTTAAGTTTAATTAGGTCCCATTTGTTTATTATTGCTTTTATTTCTTTTGCCTTGGAGACAGACACCCAAAAAAGGCAATGGTATAAATTTTTTTTTTTTTTACTTTATTTTACTTTACAATACTCTATTGGCTTTGCAATGGTACAATTTATGTCAAAGAGTGTTCTGCCTCTGTTATTTCCTAGGAATTTTGTGGTTTCAGGTCTTACATTTATATTCTTAATCCATTTTGAGTTTATTTTTGTATGTGGCATGAGGAAATATTATGGTTTTATAAATAATTGTCCAATTTTTCAAGCACCACTTATTGGAAAGACTGCTTTTTCTCCGTTGTATATTCTTGCCTCTTTTGTCATGAATTAATTGACCATAGTGTGTAGGTTTATTTCTGGGCACTCTATTCTGTTCTATTAATCTATCTGTCTGTTTTTGTGCCAATACTATGCTATTTGATTATCGTAGCTTTGTAGTATAGTCTGAAATCTGGAAGAGTTATAACTCCAGTTCTTTTTTTCTCATCATTGCTTTGGCAATTTTGAGTATTTTGTGGTTCTACATGAATTTTAGGATTATGTGTTCTAGCTTGGTGACAAATATTATGAGTATTTTATTAGGGTTAGGGTTTTAATATTTAGGTATTAAGTAGGGATTAAAAGACACTTACTCCTTGGAAGAAAAGTTATGACCAACCTAGATAGCATATTCAAAAGCAGAGACATTACTTTGCTGACTAAGGTCCGTCTAGTCAAGGCTATGGTTTTTCCTGTGATCATGTGTGGATGTGAGAGTTGGACTGTGAAGAAGGCTGAGCGCTGAAGAATAGATGCTTTTGAACTGTGGTGTTGGAGAAGACTCTTGAGAGTCCCTTGAACTGCAAGGAGATCCAACCAGTCCATTCTGAAGGAGATCAGCCCTGGGATTTCTTTGGAAGGAATGATGCTAAAGCTGAAACTCCAGTACTTTGGCCATCCCATGTGAAGAGTTGACTCAATGGAAAAGACTCTGATGCTGGGAGGGATTGGGGGCAGGAGGAGAAGGGGACAACCGAGGATGAGATGGCTGGATGGCATCACTAACTTGATGGACGTGAGTCTGAGTGAACTCCAGGAGTTGGTGATGGACAGGGAAGCCTGGCGTGCTGCGATTCATGGGGTTGCAAAGAATCGGACACGACTGAGCAACTGAACTGAACTGAGGGCTTGCATTAAATTTGTAGATTTCTTTCTTTCTGTTGTATAGCCATTTTAGCAATATTAAGCCTCCTAATCCAAGAGCATGAGCTAGCTTTTCCATTTCTTTCTATCATCTTTAGTTTCCTTCATCAATGTTTTACAGCTTTCAGAGTATCAGTTTTTCACCTCTTTGGTTAACTCTGTTCCTAAGAATTTTATTCTTTTTGATGCAGTTTTTAAATGGATTTTTTTAACTTTATTTTTCTGATAGTTCATTAACAATGTATAGGGAAGCAACAGACTTCTGTATATTAATCTTATATCCTGCAATGCTACAGAGTTTATTTATTAGTTCTAATAGTTTTTTGGTGAATACTTTAGGTTTATTTATATGTTGTATTGAGTCATCTGTAAAAAGTGACAGTTTTACTTCTTCATTTCAATTTGGATGCTTTTTCTTTTTCTTGTCTAGTTACTATGGCTAGTACTTCCAATACTATGTTAAATAGAAATGACAAGATTGGACATCACTGTCATCTTCCTGAATTTAGAGGAAAGGATTTCAGCTTTTCACTGTTGAGTGAGCATAAGTGAGCTGTGGGTTTGCCATAACTGGTCTTTATTATACTCAGATACATTCACTTTATACCCACTGTGATGAGGGGTTTTATCATGAATGGATATTGAATTTTGTCAAATTTTTTTTCCTGCATCTATTAATCATGTAATAATCATGTGACTTTTTATTTTATTAATCTGTTTATCACATTGATTGATTTGTAAATACTGAAGCATTCTTGCTTCCCTGGAATAAATCCTGCTTGTTCATGGTACATGAACTTTTTATATTTTGTTGAATTTGGTTTGCTAATATTTTGTTGAGGATGTTTTCATCTATGTTCATCAAACATATTAGCCTGTAATTTTCTGTTTTTGCAGTATCTTTGTTTGCTTTTGGTATAAGAGTAATGGTAAAATGAAAGTGTTAGTTCTTTGGTTGCATCTGACTCTGCAACCCCATGGACTGGCTCCTCTATCCATGGAATTCTCCAAGCAAGAATACTGGAGTAGGTAGTCATTCCCTTCTCCAGGGGATCTTCTTGACCCAGGGATCAAACCCAGATCTCTTGCATTGCAGGCAAATTCTTTATCATGAGCCACCAAGGAAGAGTAAAGGTGGCCTCATAGAATAAATCTGGGAGTGTTCCTCCCTCTTCAATTTTTTTTTGAATAGTTTCAGGAGGGTAAGTATCATATTTTCATATGTTTGGTAGAATTCCCATATAAAGCCATCTAGTTCTGGATTTTTGTTTACAGAGAGTATTTTTGAAATTACAAATTCAATTGACTACTAGTGATCAGTTGGTTCAAATTATCTATTTCTCCTTGATCCAATCTTGGCAGAGTCTATGTCTCTAGAAATTTTCTTTCTTCTAGTCTGCCTAATTTGTTGGCATATAACTATTCCTAGTATTCTCATTATTTTTTGTATCTCTGTGGTAACGATTGTTATTTCTCCTCTTTCATTTCTTATTTTGTTTACTTGGGCCTTCTCTCTTTTCTTATTGGTGATGCTAAGTGAAAGTTTATCAATTTTGTTTATCTTTTTAAAAACAGATCTTGGTTTCATTGCTCTTTTCTATTTTTTTTAATTAATTTATTTATTTTTTTAAATTTTACTTTACAATACTCTATTGGCTTTGCCATTATTTTCTGTCTGATCTTTATTTTCTTTCTTCTACTGACTTTGTGTTGTTGTTCTCTTTTTTTTTCTAATTCCTTAGGTTAGGTTGTTTATTCAAGATCTTTTTTTTTCTTAAGGAAGGCCTTTGTTGTTATAAACTTCCCTCTTAGAACTGCTTTTGCTGAATCTCATAGATTTCGATGTGTTGTGTTTCAATTGTCTCAAGTATTTTCTGATTTCCTCTTTGGTTTCTTCATTGACTCATTGATTTTTTAGTAGAATGTTGTTTTACTTCCATGTGTTTGGGCTGGAAATGGAGGGCCAGTGTGAGTAAATGGGCTGGAGCCAGTGTGAGTTGGGACTTCTGCTCAGTGGCTGTTACCACCCTATCAAGGATTGGATCTGATCCCATGTTGTTGGAGGAAAAGCTCTGAAGTCTGAGCTCAAGCTGGCTCTGTTGCCTTTATGCATGTATTTTCCCCTCTTCCTAAACTAGGACCCTTGTCCCAGAGATGGAGAGTGCTAAAGCAAGGGGGGCCTCTCTGCTCAAGTCAGCTGCAGACAGTGATTCAAACTGTCTCCAATAAGCTGCTTATACGGACGACTGAAACTGTTTCCTCTCTGCTCAAAGCCCCAGATGCAAGATCCCTTTGTTCCTCATAGCTGACTACTGCTCCAGCCTCTGCCATCCATGCTACCATGCCATATCACAAGGCAGGCAGAGCCCACGTGAATTTTCAGTGTAAACTGGGGATTGAGCTATAGTGGAATCCTCAGAGGTCTAGGCTGCTTCTGATACACTCCTTGAATAAGCACCCATGATAGCCACTGCTATTCTACTGAGACTTTGCCCTAGGACCTGATCATCTCAGTATCCCACGGTTGAGTCTTCTCCTTGGTTGTGGCTGCCCCAGATCCAGTGCTGCGTTGTGATGTGGAGTGAGTAGGGCTGGAGCATTTGCTTGGTTTGGGCTGGGGCACAGCAAGACATTCATGGGAAACTGGGGAGTCACCAGAGAAGAGCTCTCTATGCCCTGCCTAGGGAGCAAGCAAGCTTGTGTACACAAGCACATGAGCAGAGTTCAGGCTTCCCACAACCCTACTCCACCACCCCTCAATAATCCCTGTGGTTTTCCAACCAGCCAAAATGGCTTGTCTCCTATACATAGGACCCCAGGACTGAGGACCCAATCTGTAAATCTCACTTTCTCCATCCTTGCATTCTCCCTTCCCAGGGACTCAGGTCTTTTTCTTCCTTCCTATCAAATTATGTATGTATCTTTCATATAGACTTGCTTGTGCAGGAGTCCTTCTGCCAGTTTCCAGATGATTTTCAGTGAGACTTGTTCCACACATAATACATTTTTGATGTTTTTCTGGGGGGGATGTGGTCCCCAAGTCCTCTCACTTCACCGTCTTGATCGATCTCCCCTCATGACAATTTATTTTTCAATAACCAATTATTTATTTTCACATGGTTCCCACTGACTCTTAATTTTCCTTGTTTTTATTGTCTGGTTGGCATGTTTTATAAAGAGTCTAAGATACCCCCCAAGTTAGGCTGCTTTGCTTTTCCATTAGGGCCAAGCTAATTCCCTAATTTCCCACCTTAAAAATAATCTTTCTACCACCAAGGCATCACTCATGCTATCTCTCTTGCTGTAAACAGCTTCTTTCCTTTTATTCACCAATTCGTATCTTCCTAAGAATACTCTTCAGGATTCAGCACCTCCAGGAAATCTTCCCTGGCTAACCCCAGTGAGTTCAAGTAACCTCAAACAGGTAGCCCTCCAGGAATTTATCTATATACCACTTACATAAGTATATCTGTTAGACAAAATGTTGGAATGAAGATTTTCATATCATGTATTTTTCATTTACTCTTTACCTCCTTCCAGATTGTTGGCTCAATAGAGTAAATGTATTTGTTTCTTTTTTGATAATACCCCCCCCACCCCCGCATGCTCTGTCAACAGTGGACGCTCAGTATGACTTAGCCTAACAATACTTCAAAGATAGATATATTTGCATTTTCAACCCTCAACACCCAAAACTATGACTTAAAATTTGAATTAAAATGACAAAACCAGCTATTTTATTTGTTTCTGGAATATGCTATAAGGCATAAGTGTATTCTGTTCCCTTTGTCTAAAATGCTTATTGCATGTGCATACATACATATACACTTCCCACCATTCTGTGTAGTCAATGTTCAATCATTCTTCAGAGCTCAACTCTGAATGTGAAAGAAAAGAAAGGAATCCAACTTTCTGAGTAACTGCAACATGAACAATGACAGTAAAACTCTGGGAAGAGTAAAGTGAAAAAATACCATCTTGAGGCAAGCAAACAATAGATCTGGATCCCCCACTCCAACCTTATCACACCTTCCTTTAGACACTCACTTTTTCATTCACTCAGTCACTCAGTAAAAGTAGGAGGTTTTGTATACTTAGGGTTTCATAGAGTGAAAATTCTAGAGAAGGGCAAACCTTCCAGTTTTGCCATCCTTACAAGGAAGGCTACAGGCTATATTGTACCTATTTCACAGACAGGAATTTGAGGCTCAATTTAAAGCCTTTAGAATCTCTCTCAGAAACAGCAGGTACAGGCAGGGATCCAGATCAAGTATCTTTAATTTCAATCTGATTCTCTACCCTCTATTGTTTTTCTCATCCTCCCAAAAGCCTCTTCCAGGACCCTTAATCTGTAAACCATACAGAGGGGGATCCTGTGTCAATTTGCAGTAGACTCACTCACCAGAGCTTCTTTCCTAATCCCTCAAATGAAAATCTCCTGTGCTCACATGACAGAGTAGGCAGGAGCCAGCTTTGTGAAGGGGCCACTGCTGGAGAGTTTCCTCCTCTCTGCAATCCTTCCAATCTAGTCTGGGCAGGCATCAGAAGTCTCAAGCTGCTGCTTCAGTTTCCTGTCTGGTCACTCCCACCCCCATTGGAGAGGAAGAGCTTTTTGTATTAGGTCCATGCACTCTGGGGCCAGGGAAAGACTTGTTTCTGTAAATGAAAGGAATAAATGCATAGCATGCCATTACTCCAAAGCCCTAAGCAGGAAGAAAGCTGACACAGTGGGCAGCTCCAGAGTGAAGAGCTAGCTAGGAAGGTCTTAATAAACCTTATTGAAGCCAAGTCAGAACCAGGTATCCCTGGGCTAAAAGCCAACACCAAAGTGCCCCCATTGCCACCTGAAGTGCAGAATTTCCTCTCACAGAGATGCCAGTTAAACCACCGAACAGCATCTAAGCCCAAGGCTGCTATCACATAGGAAATCAAAGAGAAATAGAAGAAATATATCTCCTATTCAATCCTCTCCAGATAACCCTACCTGTTATCTACCTGAGGGAACAGAGAGGTTACAACATTAGCATTGCAAACGAGGGGAAAGAGCAAACCTTTTAAGAACTACATTTCCAAGTTGAGAGATGCTGTCATTATTCACATACTTCACAGAAAGCTTGGACACTGGTCTCATGGCCTACAGAAGAACTCGTGTTTTCTGTGGAAGGATGTAAAAGTAGGAAGCCGTGGGAATAAGCTACCACACTTTACTTCCAATCACCTTTTAGTGAAGCCCCGTGGAACATCACCAATCCCTAAATTCTATTTCTTGAAATACAGTTGATCCTTCTATTCATCTGACAAATATTTATTAAGTATCCATTATGCGCCATACATTTTGAATACATCATCTCATTTGATTCTCACAACAGCCATGATTATTTCCATTTAAAGCTGAAGATTTAGTAATCTCAGAAACTTAATTACTTTACCAACTTACAAGTGTCAGAGTTGAAATTTGAATGCCGGGACTAAGTCCATGGCTATCCATTTCAACCATGCCAGGAGAGTGGAATCAAAAATACAAGTTATTATGGCCCAAGTTTTATGAGAAAGTATGATACCTTTGGACTTCCCAGGTGGCGCTAGTGGTAAAGAACTCACCTGCCAGTGCAAGAGATGTAGGAGACTCGAGTTCAATCCCTGAGTTAGGAAGATCCCCTGGAGGAGGGCATGGCAACCCACTCCAGTATTCTTTCCTGTAGAATTCCACAGAGAGAGGGGCCTGGTGGGCTGTAGTCCATAGGGTCGCAAAGAGTCGGACATAACTGAAGCAACTTAGCACACACACACATGCATGATACCTTCACCTAATTAATTCACTGTTCTTGGTCTCAATTTCTTTTTTCTAAAATGAAGGGAATTTTACTGGAGACATTTCTTTTTTTTTTTTTTACTTTATTTTACTTTACAATACTCTATTGGCTTTGCCATACATTGACATGAATCCACCGCAGGTGTACACGAGCTCCCAATCCTGAATCCCCCTCCCACCTCCCATCCCACAACGTCTCTCTGGATTTAAAGGCAGCTTCTAATTTAAATTTTCCATTCTATTATGAATATGATAAGTGTTTTGAGAGACATACAAGTAAAAAATGTACGTAATATCCAGGGAAAGAATTACTTGTAGCTGAGAGGATTTAGGTTCAGGTAGGGAGAAGGCAATGGCACCCCACTCCAGTACTCTTGCCTGGAAAATCCCATGGATGGAGGAGCCTGGTAGGCTGCAGTCCATGGGGTCGCTAAGAGTCAGACATGACTGAACCACTTCACTTTCACTTTTCACTTTCCTGCATTGGAGAAGGAAATGGCAACCCACTCCAGTGTTCTTGTCTGGAGAATCCCAGGGACGGGGGAGCCTGGTGAGCTGCTGTCTCTGGGGTCGCACAGAGTTGGAAACAACTGAAGCGACTCAGCAGCAGCAGGGTTTTATAGAGTAGCTAGCATTTCAACAAGACTTTAGTCATGAGAAGTGGGCATTCTGGGCAGGGGTAGAGGTTGGTGAGCAAAGTTATACAAGTGAGAATGCAGAACACATGGTTCAGAAACAGCACTCCAGAGTCATTTCAGAAAAGAAGCTGTAGATGACAAATAATGAGCTGAATCTAGACAAGGAAGGATCATGACTCTGTCATCTTTCCCACCAGGAGTGGAGAACAATGGTAATTTCTGATCAGATAATGATATGATAGAACAAAGTTTCTCATCCTTGGCACTATTGACATCTTAGGCCAAAGAATTATTTGTCGTAATGGGGGTGGGTAGTGTTCTATGAATTGTAACACCCTGGCCTCTACCTACTAGATGTCTTCAACTTATCCCTGCTCCACTGAACTGTGAAAACCAAAAATACTGACAGACTTGGCCATGTCCCCAGGGTGGAGGTATTAAGAACCATTGAGTTAGAAGTACAGTTTGGGAGATTAACCTAAAAGCTCTGTGTAAAAGGGATTGGAAGTAATCTTGTGCTATAGGCAGAGGCCAGTTAACCAGAGGCCACGGATGCTGCAACGCATCCAACAATACACAAAGCAGCCTCCCACCACAAAAAATCATCTGGACAAAAATGTTCATATTTTCAAGATTGAGCATCTGTCATCGAGGCAAACATCACAATTTTATACTTTGTATTACCTCCAAAATGAATCTTGATGACTGAAAGTTTACCCCAGAAGAATGGATTCTTCTTCCTTAGGAAAAGCTATGCATGGTTCCTCACTGACCTGGCAAGCTGGCTGAAACTGGGGCCTAATCAGCCTTGAGCATTCTAGTGTGCTAGCCCAGGGAAGCTGGGGAAGGTCAAGGAGAGAGATCTCATAAGGTATTGAGAAGGATCTACCGATTCCCTGAGAGTCAAGAAACTAGAGTCTTTGAAGAAATCTCTTAACCCTTTAGGATCTCAGCTCTCTCACTCTTAAAATGGGAGAAAATAATTAAGTACCTTTGTAAAGATAGAGCAATAGGATGAGATGAATTTTTGAGATCACCTTCAGAAATAGCCAGGCTCACAGGTGCCTAGCCTTTCAGCCTGAATGCATGGACTGAGCCTGTATGCTGGAACTGTTCAAAGACCTGTGTCCCCAGAAAATACTGCGGTGAGTTGACATCACACCTTGGGATTGTATCTACATACATGTGTAGTTATCTGTGACATGAAAGACTGGGTGGCAGGACAGGGCGAGAGAAGAGGTCCTAACTGCAAATTAGCTTTAAGCAAAGCTTCTAGATAAGCCTTGAGATAAGCCTGTTTCTTTTTGTGCTCTTCTGTATCATTTCTAACACCCTCTCTGTGAGTCATTCTATTCCAGTGTTGAATTTGCTGTGACAAGATCCCTCATAAGAGTTATTAAATCATCACTCAGCAGTGGGCCTGACATTTAAATCAAGAAATGTTGCCTTTTATTCCAAGCTGCAAATCAAATTGGTTTGGAGTTTGACTATTTCCTTTGATTCAGCATTAAGTTATGTTATTACATCTCCACTGTTTAGAGAACAAATTATCATTTTCTGCTACTTAAACTGACCCTCCTCCCTAGAGATCTAGTCCTATGCTCTTCAGGGACTTGGTGTCTGGCCAAATGTCAATGGTTCATGATGAGCAAGTGGGAAGGGTTAGCCATAAGCTAATGCTGTTCGTGAGGCCCAACAGTGGTGTGGGTGTCAGAGTTGGGAATAAGAGTAGGAATGAGTCTGATGGAGAATATTTCTCTGCAGGGGGCATGGTTGTAGTTTCAACTTGAAAGCCAACAATGCCAGTGAAGTAATCCAAAGAAAAGAGTCTTCCTTGAAGGAAGAGAAGAAAGGCATAAAAAGAGAGTGTGCCCACTTTGGAAGATAGTTTCTTACAAAACTAAACATATTCATACCATATGATCCAGCAATCACACTACTTGGTATTTACCCAAAGGAGTTGAAAACTTACAGCCACAGAAGAACCTGCACACAGATGTTTACAGTAACTTTATCCATCATTGCCAAAACTTGGAAGCAACTAAGATGTCCTTCATTAGGTAAATGGATAAGTAAACTGTGATACATTCTGACAATGGACTATTATTCAGTGCTGAAAAGAAATGAGCTTTCAAGCCATGAAAAGATGTGGGAAAACCTTAAATGCATATCACTAAGTGAAAGAAGCCATTCCCCAAAGACTACATAGTGTACAATTCCAACTATATGACCTTCTGGGAAAGGAAGAAAGATGGAGACAGTAAAAGGATCAGTGGTTGCCATGAGTTGCAAGAGTGTGGGAATGACTAGGCAGAGCACAGAGGATTGCTTAGTTCAGTTCAGTTCAATCGCTCAGTCATGTCTGACTCTTTGCAACCCCGTGGACCGCAGCACGCCAAGCCTCCCTGTCCATCACCAACTCTCAGAGTTTACTCATACTCATGTCCATTGAGTCAGTGATGCCATCCAACCAACTCATCCTCTGTCACACACTTCTCTTCTTGCCTTCAATCTTTCCCAGCATCAGGGTCTTTTCACATGAGTCAGTTCTTCACATCAGGTGGCCAAAGTATTGAAGTTTCAGCTTCAACATCAGTGCTTCCAATGAATATTCAGGACTAATTTCCTTTAGGATGGACTGGTTGCATCTCCTTGCATTCCAAGGCACTCTCAGGAGTCTTCTCCAACACCGCAGTTCAAAAGCATCAATTCTTTGGCACTCAGCTTTCTTTATAGTCCAATTCTCACATCCATACATGACTACTCAAAAAACCATAGCTTTGACTAGACAGGCCTTTGTCAGTAAAGTAATGTCTCTCCTTTTTTTAATAACAGAAGATAGAGCAGTGAAATACTCTGTAGGATACTATTGGGTTGGCCAAAATGTTCATTTGAGTTTTTTTCTGGAAGATGTTTTCCCAAATGAACTTTTTGGCCAACCCAAAATAATGATGGATGCACATCATTATACATTTGCCCAAACTCATAGAAGGTACAACACTAGGAGTGAACCATAGTGTTCAAACATGGGCTCTGGGTGATTATGTTGTGTCAATGTAGCTTCATCAGTTGTAACAAATATACCACTCTGGTAGGTGTGTTGATAATGGGGGAAACTATGCATGTGTGGGAGCAGATAGTACACAGAAAATCTCTGTACCTTCCCCTCAATGTTGTTGTGAACTAAAACTTATTTACTAAAGTCTTAATAAAATGAAAAAGAAAGACTGAGGGAAGTCTGTCTTTTCAGTTTCTCAAGTCTTCCCTTTTAGAATCATTTGATGAGATGTTAGGCTCCTGAAAGGCTGGAGGAGGAGACAGAGAAGCAGAGATATAGAAAGAATATAGCAACCACTAACACCTTGAAAACTGATGAGGGCTAAATGAAATGGAATGGAATTTATAGATACATTAAGTTTTGATTTCACACCTGCTGCTGCTGCTGCTGCTAAGTCACTTCAGTTGTGTCTGACTCTGTGTGACCGCATAGACAGCAGCCCACCAGGCTCCCCTGTTCCTGGGATTCTCCAGGCCAGAACACTGGAGTTGGTTGCCATTTCCTTCTCCAATGCATGAAAGTGAAAAGTGAAAGTGAAGTCACCCAATCGTGTCTGACTCTTTGCAACCCCATGGACTGTAGCTTACCAGGCTCCTCTGTCCATGGGATTTTCCAGGCAATAATACTGGAGTGGATTGCCATTTCCTCTCCAGTGGATCTTCCCGACCTAGGGGTCGAACCCGGGTTTCCCTCATTGTAGACAGATGCTTTACTGTCTGAGCCACCAGGGAAGTCTGCAATGGGAACTAGCATAGTGCCCTCAACCTCAGTACCCAGAGCAGAGTGATGGCATAGATATGAGCTATAACAGGATGTCTGGGGCTTTCATAGCCTTCATCATATCAAATCAGGCTACCTACACTGGCCCTGAGGGAAAGACCCTCAGCTACAGAGAGATACCTAAGTTTCCTTTGGAATTCCAAGGAGTAGTTTGAGAGGGGAAGGACTAGAGAGAGATCAAAGGAGGCTGTGAGACTAAATAAGACAATGAACTAAAGGGGAAGGTGGAAGAGTATGAGAAGNGGATGCTCAGCTACAGAGAGATACCTAAGTTTCCTTTGGAATTCCAAGGAGTAGTTTGAGAGGGGAAGGACTAGAGAGAGATCAAAGGAGGCTGTGAGACTAAATAAGACAATGAACTAAAGGGGAAGGTGGAAGAGTATGAGAAGAAAGGCAGGGGGAGTTTGTTGAGAGAACATTAGGAGAAGAGCAGAACACTTGAGAACACAGTGCACACTGAGTTGAGATCTTCAACAGACATCTTCCTCATGAGGGTCCTATTTTTTTCAAAGCAGACTCAGTTCAGGAAAAACAGGTACTCCCTCCATCACTGCAGCACCCTCTAAGCTTATGAGACCAAATCTCCAACCCACTGCCCCAGTTGCTGCTTGGTGTGTGTGGTTGGTGGACTAGGAAGGCAGTGAGGAAGAGGGCAGGTTGTTACTTACTCACTCAACATTTTCCCCCATAGGGACCTGAATTTAGTGCTAAGCATGCTGCTGACTTCATGGTCTCCATGAAAGTGAAAGTGTTAGTCGCTCAGTCATGCCTGACTCCTTATGATCCCATGAACTGTAGCCCACCAGACTCCTCTGTCTGTGGAATTCCCTAGGCAAGAATACTGCAGTGGATACCCATTCCCTATGCAGGGGATTTCCTGACCCAGGAATTGAACACGGGTCTCCTGCATTACAGACAGATTCTTTACCATCTGAGCCATCAGGGAAGGCCATAGGTAGCAGCATAAAAACATTTTTAATGCAGGCAAGGCCAAGTTAAATGAATAGAGAACCTTCTCTGCTAGATTCAGTACAGATGCATAATTGTCAAAGATAAAGCAAAGCCAGTGAATTCAAAGGTACGCACACCCACCACAGCCCCCAGTGAAAAGATACCCAAGCCATAAGAATAGCTCTCTTCTCACTTGCTTCACTGAATATTAGTATTAGTAGGAGTTTAGATTGGAAGTCAAGAACTTATGGAAGATTCCAGGGGCCTCTCAGGCTCCCTTGTAAGAGAAGAAGGCAAATCAAATAAATAAACAAGAGAACTTCTGAAAACTTCAGTAGTTCAGGTAACCATATTATTGCTAGTAGCCACTATTTGGCTGGCTCAGTCAGGTCTGCCAGAGAGGTAGGACATTCTGAGTTGCCAACTCCATCTTGGTCCAACCTGATGTTCCAAGAAGCAAGGGAAGACCAGGGCACTTTCCAGAAAGTCAGGGTGACACTCTGTAGAATCAAGTCCTCACAGTGACAGAGATTTGGTTGATTGTTTTCTTGTTTTTACACAAACTTCTGCTAAACAAATTGAGTCCTACTGAAATCTTCCCCACCACTACTGAGCATTTGATTCTCATCTATCCTCATACTTTGCCAGCCTGCTTTTCCTATTTATATCATTTCTTGCATCACTAGGCTGAGGTCCAGCTACTCTGCTCATGTTTTTTATTCCACTGGGGGTGAGGAGAAGGAATTATGTCTCAGATCAATATAAATTATGCTACTGGGTTTTTACCAAGATTGACCCCCTACTTGCCCCTGAAAAGACCTCCATGTTACTCTTCATTGTCCTTTGTATACTTCATCAACTACACTTAGGGTTCACTGGAGGCTCAGCGGTAAAAAAAATTCCCTGCCAATGCAGGAACTGCGGGAGACTCGGGTTTGATCCCTGGGTTGGGAAGATCCCCTAGAGATGGACATAGAAACCCATGCCAGTATTCTTGCCTGGGAAATCTCACGGACAGAGTAGCTTGGTGGGTTATAGTCCATGAGGCTGCAAAGAGTTGGACATGACTGAAACAATCAAGCACACACAGCACACTTGGAGCAGCTTCTCACAAGAACTTTGGGAATTACTATAGACTAAAAGTCTGTGTCCCCCAAATTCCTACATTAAATGCTAATGCTCAGTGTGATGGCCTTTGGAATTGGAGCCTTTGGGAGGTGATCCGGTCATGAGGACAGACCCTTAATGAATGGAATTAGTCTTCTTATAAAGGAGGAGAGCTCCCTTGCCTCCTTCTGCCATGTGAAATACAGTAAGAGGATGGTCATGTACCAAATAAGTAAGCATTTCCTTACCAGACACTGAATCTGATGACACATTGATCCTAGACTGGCCAACCTCCAGAACTGAGAGAAAAGCATTCTGTTGTTTATAAGCTACCCAGTCTTTGGTATCTCTCATAGCAGCCCAAACAGACTAAGACACAGACTCTCCCCAAGAGACAGGTTTTTTTTTCAAATTTAAATAAAACAGCTAAGGAAGTGTTGGACCTCTAACTCAGTGTGAGCTCTCTAGGATATTTGACCTCTATGAATAAAAAATTAGCCCCTCTCCTCTAACATCTGCTCAATAGACTTCTTGCATCCACCTGAATTTTCTCAGCTAATTAGGTCTGCAACTGGAATATAAATAACTAATATTGGTCAAATGCCTCCATGTGCCAGGCACTGTGTTAAACTCTTTAAACATGTTCTCACATATGCAAGACCAACAAACCAGATGAGTAAAAGGGTACCAGAGACAGATGTAGAACAAGGAAATACAGTATTAGTGTAATGAGTGTTATGAAATAGAGTCACAAAAGGGTACAGATTAGGGGGTTCAAATCCAGTTTGAAGGGGGCGGGGTGTTTCAAGAAAAATAAAAAGGTAGGTGAAGAAGACCAGGAGCTGACAGTGGCTCAGATCATGAACTCCTTATTGCAAAATCTAGATTCAAATTGAAAAAAGTAGGGAAAACCACTAGGCCATTCAAGTATGACCTATATCAAATCCCTGATGATTATAACCGGAAGTGACAAATATATTCAAGAGATTAGATCTGACAGAGTGCCTGAAGAACTGTGGACAGAAGTTCATAACATTGTTCAGGAGGCAGTGATGAAAATAATCCCCAAAAAGAAATTCAAAAATGCAAATGGTTGACTGAGGAGGCCTTACAAATAGCTGAGAAAAGAAGAGAAATGAAAGGCAAATGAGGAAAAGAAAGATATACCCATTGAATACAGAGTTCCAAAGAATAGCAATGAGAAATAAGGCCTTCCTAAGTGAACTATGCAAAGAAATAGAGAATGGGAAAGACTAGAAGTTTCTTCGAGAAAATTAGAGATACCAAGGGAACATTTCATGCAAAGATGGGCATAATTAACAACAGAGATACTGTGGACCTAACAGAAGCAGAAGAGATTAAGAAAAGGTGGCAAGAATACACAGAAGAGCTATACAAAAAAGATCTTAATGGCCCGGATAACCACAATGATACGATCATTCACCTAGAGCCAGAAATCCTGGAATGTGAAGTCAAATGGGCCTTAATAAGCATCACTACAAACAAAGCTAGTGGAGGTGATGGAATTACAGCTGAGCTATTTCAAATCCTAAAAGATGATGCTGTGTGAAAATACTGCACTCAATAGGCCAACAAACTTGGAAAACTCAGCAGTGGCCACAGGACTGGAAAAGGTCAGTTTTCATTCCAATCCCAAAGAAAGGCAATGCCAAAGAATGCTCAAACTACCACACAGTTGCACTCATTTCACATGCTAGCAAGGTCATGTTAAAAATCCTCCAAGCTAGGCTTCAACAGTATATGAACTGGGAACTTCTGGAAGTTCAAGCAGGATTTACGAAAGGCAGAGGAACCAGAGATCAAATTGCCAACATCCGTTGGATCATAAAATAAGCAAGAGAATTCCAGAAAAACATCTACTTCTGCTTCATTGACTACACTAAAGCCTTTGACTGTATGTATCACAAAAAACTGTGGAAAATTCATAAAGAGATGGGAATACCAGACCATCTTACCTGCCTCCTGGGAAATCTGTGTGCAGGTCAAGAAGCAATAGTCAGAACCAGACATGGAACAACGGACTTATTCCAAATTGGGAAAGGAGAACATCAAGCTTGTATACTGTCACCCTGTTTATTTAACTTTTATGCAGACTATATCATATGAAATGCTGGGCTAGATGAAGCACAAGCTGGAATCAAAACTGTTGGGATAAATATCAATAACCTCAAATATGCAAATGACACCACCCTTATGGCAGAAAGCGAAGAAGAACTAAAGAGCCTCTTGATGAAGGTGAATAAGTCAAGAGTGAAAAGGCTGACTTAAAACTAAACATTCAGAAAACTAAGATCACGGCATCTGGTCCCATCACTTCATGGCAAATAGATGGGGAAACAATGGAGACAGTGAGAGACTTTATTTTGGGGGGCTCCAAAATCACTGCAGATGGTGACTGCAGCCATGAAATTAGAAGATGCTTGCTCCTTGGAAGAAAAGCTATGACCAAACTATACAGCATATTAAAAAGCAGAGATATTACTTTGCCAACAAAGGTCTGTATAGTCAAAGCTATGGTTTTTCCAGTAGTCAGCTATGGATGTCAGAGTTGGACCATAAAGGAGGCTGAGGACTGAATAATTGATGCTTTCAAACTGTGGTGTTGGAGAAGACTCTTGAGAGTCCCTTGGATTGCAAGAAAATCAAACTAGTTAATCCTAAAGGAAATCAACCCTGAATATTAATTGGAAGGACTAATGCTGAACTGAAGCTCCAATACTTTAGCCACCTGATGCAAAGAGCCAACTCACTGAAAAAGACCCTGATGCTGGAAAAGATAGAAGGCAGGAGGAGAAGGGGATGACAGAGGATGAGATGATTGTATGGCATCATCAACTCAATGGACATAGGTTTAAGCAAGTATGGAAGACTGTGAAGGTCAGGGAAGCCTTGCATGCTGCAGTCCATGGGGTCACAAAGACTGATACGACTGAGCGACTGAACAACAACAACAAGGTGAGGAAGGTGGGAAGGGTACTTTTGATCAAAGGGCAGAACATGCAAGGTTGCCAAAGTTTGAGACAACATGGTATTTTCAGGGTGGCTGGGCAAGAGAAACTTGGGTGGCGATGCAAATGATGGTCGGGGTCCCTATGGACCATGTAAAGGAATCTGGGGTTTATCCTTAAGGCAGTGAGGAAACCATTGCCAAATAGTGAGAATGACATCAGATTTGCAGTTTTGAAACATCACTTTTGGACACAGAATGGGAGACAGATCAGGGCAGTCATGTGCAGTATCTTGAGGAATAGAAAGAGAAAGTCAGGGGTTGTTTTCTATAATCCAGATAAGAACTGATACTAAGGGAAAGAAGATAGATTAAGGGGTTCTCACTGTATACCTTGCTAGCAGTGTTTATTCTTTCTGATGACCAGCATCCTTATAGTTTGGGGTTGACATTACTGTGGTTGTATGCATTAGCTAGCCATTGTTTTATATATATATTATATATATATATACACTCTGGAGTGAATGCACCCTCATTCCAGCTATTGACTTCATGCCGTATCAGCAATGCCAGCTTTGTGTATCATCTATTTCCTTCCAGGTTCCATTGGTCAATAGGTATAGGCCATATACACTTTCCTGAGATCCAGGATCCCTGAGCAATAACCAATGCCTTGTCTCCCAGGTGACTCATTGGTAAAGAATCCACCTGCTAATGCAGGAGACACAGGTTCGATCCCTGATTTGGGAAGATCCCCTGAAGGAGGAAATGGCAACCCAGTCCAGTATTCTTGCCTGGAAAATTCCATGGACAGCAGAGCCTGGTAGACTACAGTCCATGGAGTCACAAAAGAGTCAGACAGGACTTAGAGACTAAACAATAACCAATGCCACAAATAATATAATATGTGTATAGCACTTCACAAGGTAGTTTTCCATCCATTATCTCATTTAATTCCCTTCTGTTTGTTTTATTCATTCATCAAGTCCAAGTGAGAGGCAGGAATATTGTTATCAAGGAAGGAAATGAGCAGCCAGATGAAGTGTTTGACCAAGATTTTCACTTGGTCAGAGACTAGAGACAGGACCAGCCCATGTGTGCTTGGCAAGTCTGCAGTACAGGGCGAAGGGCCTGGGACAAGGATTACAAGGAACTGTTTGAAACCAAGTCCTGTCATGTACTGAATCTCTAGGCAAGGCATTTAACCTTTCTGAGTTTCAGGTCCCCCATGGGGAAAATAGAAATGACACCACCTACCGCTGAGAGCGGCTATGAAGATCAAATGAGATGACACATATAAAGCACTTAGCATGGCACCTAGACTGATCAATACTTCTCAGCTCTGTTTTCTCTCAGCTGAACACTTTACAATTAATTCACTAGTTCCCAAAAGTGTCTAGGAAGAGCTTTACAACAGAGCTTTACAACACAGATTTCTAGGCCCTACTCCAGACGTACAGAATTGTTATTTTTTGGGGGAGGGCCCAAATGATTCTGATGTACAGTGCACTGGGGAATCACCTGAACCAGATCTTATTCAGAGCTTTTAGGTAAAAAGTCGGAGAGAATCAACATTTATTGAGAATCTACGGTATGCTCAGTGCAGTCGTAGGGGCTTTCATTTGAAAGATACATTTGTACATAATTCTTTCCAGTTCACCTGAATGGGGCTTGGAGAAGATGGTTTGGAAAAGTCATATGACACAATACACAGACATATATTTTCACCCCTGTATCATTAACTTAGCCAGAGAATTGAATTTAGCATATGCAGAAGTTGTTCCAGTTTTCGGTTNGAATATGCTATCTAGGTTGGTCATAACTTTCCTTCCAAGGAGTAAGTGTCTTTTAATTTCATGGCTGCGGGAGGATGTCCTTAGACCTTTTTTAAAAAATGAATTCTGTTTTTCTTTGTATGTTGCCTCCTTCCTCCCCTCTGCCCTTCGGATCCAGTCAGTGGAAGGTAGAGCTGCCAATAATCCAAGGTCATCCAAAAGGAAGAGTGCCTGTGTCTACCTGCACTTTGGGGCTTCCCAGGTGGTGCCAGTGGTAAAGAAGCCACTTGCCAATGCAGGTAGTTGTAAGGAAAGTGGCTTTAGTCCTTGGGTTGGGAAGATCCCCTGGACGAGGAAATGGCAACCCTCTCCAGTATTCTTGCCTGGAGAATCCCATTGACAGAGGAGCCTGGCAGGCTACAGTTGAAGGGGTCGCAGAGAGTCAGACATGACTGAGTGATTTCACTTTCTTTCTTTCTTTCTGCATTCAGTCAGTTCAGTTGTGTCTGACACTTTGAGACCCCATGGACTGCAGCACGCCAGGCCTCCCTGTCTATGACCAACTCCCAGAGTTGACTCAAACTCATGTCCACTGAGTTTGTGATGCCATCCACGTCATTCTCTTCTTCCCGTCTTCCTGTCTTCAGTCTTTCCCAGCATCAGGGTGTTTTCCAATGAGTCAATTATTTGCATCAGGTGGCCAAAGTATTGGAGTTTCAGCTTTAGCATCAGTCCTTCCAATGAACACCCAGGNCTTAGCAGCAGCAGCAGCAGCATAGGATCTTCTATACATAAAAGCAAATAAAGACATGGAGCTTGTGTGCACCTGTGGTGGATTCGTGTCGATGTATGGCAAACCCAATAGAGTATTGTAAAGTTAAATTTAAAAATAAATAAATTAAAAAAATAAAAAATAAAAAATATTTTTAAAAATGTAAGTTAAAATGTAGGCAAATATTGATAGATTAACTATCTGGATATCCATAAAGAGCATTACCCAAATTTTTAATTGAATATTGAAAACAAGACATAAAATTTTAATGATCTATAGGAAGATAAGGGAGAAGGCAATGGCATCCCACTCCAGTACTCTTGCCTGGAAACTCCCATGGATGGAGGAGCTTGGTAGGCTGCAGTCCATGGGGTCGCTGAGTCAGACACGACTGAGGCGACTTCTCTTTCACTTTTCACTTTCATGCATTGGAGAAGGAAATGGCAACCCACTCCAGTGTTCTTGCTTGGAGAATCCCAGGGACGGGACGGTGGAGCATGGTGGGCTGCAGTCTGTGGGGTCGTACAGAGTCAGACATGACTGAAGCGACTTAGCAGCAGCAGGAAGGTAATTCAAAAAGCATGAAGATGAATGAATATAAGAGATGAGCAGACCGTTCAGTAAAAGATATTGATAACTACAGGAAGCAGGATATCATCTAAGTTTTACTAATATTAAAACCATTTTGTAAGAGTATAGTTAACGATGTGCTTATTTCAGGTATACAGCAGAGTGAATCAGTTATGCATATACATATATCTACTCTTTTTTGGAGTCTTTTCCCATATAGGCTATTAGTGGGCCTAACTTCTGATATTGTTCTTGGAAAACAAATTTGCAACAATTAATAAGAGACCTACTTTGTCATCTCCTTTTAGAGTAGGTTGAATATGCTCTTTCTCTGCATGCAACCATATGTCAACCCTGAATCTGTGAAAGTGAGTTTATTTAGAAAAATGTCATAGCTAATATACTTAAGGATCTTGAGGTAAAATCACCTTGAATCAGCATGGACTCTAAATTCAATGATGGGCTTCCCTTGTGGCTCAGCTGGTAAAGAATCTGCCTGCAATGTGGGAGACCTTGTTTCAATCCCTGGGTTGGGAAGATCCCCTGGAGGAGGGAAAGGCTACCCCCTCCAGTATTTTGGTCTGGAGAATTCCATGGACTAGTCCATGGTGTCACAAAGGGTCAGACACAACTGAGCAACTTTCACTTCACTAAATTCAGTAACAAGTATCAAAAAGAGAAGAGAATGGAAAAGGACACAGAGAGGAGAAAGCTATGTGACGATGGAGGTAGAGACTGAAGTTCCGTAAACCACAAGCCAAGGTATGTCTGAAGCTGCCAGAGGCAGGGACAACAAGGAAGGATTCTCTTCTAGTGTCTCTAGACCCCTTTATTCTGCTTCTTGCCTCCAGAACTAAAAGAAAATAATTTTTTCTTAGTGATGCATAATTGACATACAAAATTGTATTAGCTTCATGTGGACAACATAATGATTTCATATTTTTAAATACTGTGAAATAATCACCACAGTAATAGTTGACATCAGTTAGCATACATAATTATTTTCATGTGAGTGAGCTTGTAAGAGCTATTTATCAACTTTCAAATATATAATATAGTACTGTTCACTGTAGCCACCATACTGTACATTCTCATGACTTATGAATTTTATAACTAGAAAGTTTTACCATTTGAACCACCCATTTTGCCCACTCCCTATTCCCTGCCTCTATTAATCAACACCCTGTTCTCCTTGTCTATGAGCTTGGTTGCTTGTCTTCTTGCTTGTTAGTTTGGTTTTTAGATAATACATACAATTATATGGTATTTATCTTTATCTGACTTATTTCACTTTATATAATGCCTCAAGGTACATGTATGGTGAAAATGGTAATATTTCATTCTTTTAATGGCTGAAGACCCCTGCTTATTTAACTTATATGCAGAGTACACCATGAGAAACGTTGGGCTAGAAGAAGCACAAGCTGGAATCATGACATCACCCTTATGGCAGAAAGTGAAGAGGAACTAAAAATCCTCTTGATGAAAATGAAAGAGGAGAGTGAAAAAGTTGGCTTAAAGCTCAACATTCAGAAAACTAAGATCATGGCATCCGGTCCCATTACTTCTTGGGAAATGGATGGGGAAACAGTGGAAACAGTGTTAGATCTTATTGTTTTGGGCTCCAAAATCACTGCAGATGGTGACTGCAGCCATGAAATTAAGAGATGCTTACTCCTTGGAAGAAAAGTTATGACCAGCCTAGATAGCATATTCAAAAGCAGAGACATTACTTTGCTGACTAAGGTCCATCTAGTCAAGGCTGTGGTTTTTCCTGTGGTCATGTATGGATGTGAGAGTTGGACTGTGAAGAAGGCTGAGCNCTTCATAACTTTAGATTTGGCACTACTAATTGTATTCTGAGATATGACACCAAAAATACAAGCCACAAGAGAAAAAATAGATAAAAGCAGATTTCATTAAGATTAAATGATTTTGTATTTCAAAGGATGTCATCAAGAAAGTGCAAAATGAGAAAAAGTACTTGCAAATCATATATCTGAAAGGGGTCTAGTGTCCAAAATACATCAAGAATTCTTACAACTCAACACAAAAAGGCAAATAACCCAGTTAAAAATCGGCAAAGGATTTGAATAGGCATTTCTCCAAAGATACAGAAATGGCCAATAAGTAAATGAAACAATGCTTAACATCAGTCATGGAGGGAAATAAAAATTAAAGTCACAATGAGATATCATTTCACACACATTAGGATAGCCATAATTTTTAAAATGTAAAATAAGTATTGGTGAAGATGCTAGAAAATTCGAACCCTTGTACATTGCTGGTGGAAATGTAAAATGATGCAGCCATTTTGGAAAACAACTTGCAAGGTCCTCAGAAGGCTTATAGAATTATCATTTGACACAGTAATTCTGTGCCTACCTAGACATATACCCAACAGAAATAAAAATAGATTTCCATACAAAAATGTATACACAAATTGTTATAGCAGTATTATTCATTATAGCCCCAAAGTAGAAAGGCCGAAGTATACATCAACTGCTGCCACTGCTGTTGTTACTGCTGCTAAATCACTTCAGTCGTGTCTGACTCTGTGTGACCCCATAGACGGCAGCCCACCAGGCTCCTCTGTCCCTGGGATTCTCCAGACAAGAATATTGGAGTGAGTTGCCATTTTCTTCTCCAATGCATGCATGCATGCTAAGCTGCTTCAGTCATGCCTGACTCTGCGAAACCCTATGGATAGCAGCCCACCAGGCTCTTCTATCCACGGGATTCTCTAGGCAAGAATACTGGAGTGGGTTGCCATTTCCTTCTCCATACATCAACTGGTAAGTGGATAAATAAAATATAGCTATACAGTGGAATATTATTCATCCACGAAAGGCAGAAAGTACTGATACAAGTAACAACATGGATGAACCTTGAAAACATTATGCTAAGTAAAAGGAGTCAAACCTATAAAGCCACATGTTTTATGATTCCATTTATCTGAAATGTCCAGAACAGGCAAATATAAATTGACAGTGGTTGCCAGGGGCTGGGCACAGGGAGGAATGAGAAGTGGCTGCTAATGGGTAAGGAGTTTCTTTTGGGGATTGTGAAAATATTCTGAAATTGGATAGTAGTGATGATTGTACAACCATGTGAATATAATAAAACCCACTAATTGTACACTTTAAAAGGGGAAATTTTATATTATGTAAATTTTATATCAATAAAACTATTACTTTTTTCAGTTAAAAAAATAAACTTTACTTTTTAGAGCAGTCTTAGGTTCACAGCAAAGTTGAGCAGACATTTACAGAGATTTCTCCTCTGCATCCTGTCCCACACACGCTTGACCACTCTCACTGTCAACATCCCACAATGGAGTGGAAAATTTTTTATAATTGATAAATCAGCATTGACACATCATAACCACCCAAAGTCCATAGGGTATATTACAAATCACTCGTGGTATCATATATTCAATATGCTTGGACAAAGGTGCTTAGTCACTCAGTTGTGTCCAACTCTTTGCAATCCTATGGACTTTAGCCCACCAGGCTCCTCTGTCCATGGGATTCTCCAGGAAAGAATCCTGGAGTGGGTTGCTATTTCCTTCTCCAGGAGATCTTCCCAAACCAGGAATTGAACCTGCGTCTCCTGCATTGGCAGATGGATTCTTTACCGCTGAGCTACCTGGGTGTGTCCACCATTATAGTAGATACTCAGTCTGACAAAATAGTTTCACTGCCCTAAAAATGCTCTGTTAAAGCCATTATTTATTTTTTTTTAAAAGTAGAATTATAGGAGTAAGAACCCAGTAGGAGATGTGTGCTAAATCTTCAGCTTTCTCTACCCTGGTTA
Source organism: Neotragus pygmaeus (assembly GCA_006410875.1). Lineage (NCBI taxonomy): Eukaryota > Metazoa > Chordata > Mammalia > Artiodactyla > Bovidae > Neotragus > Neotragus pygmaeus. The sequence goes on along the minus strand of SJYV01015613.1, from coordinate 43,751 downwards.
GCAGCATCAGTGTCTTGCTTCTTTTTTCTTCAGTCCCTGCCTCCAGAGTTTCTTTTTTAATTTCCTTACTCCTTCCTTCACCTATGGCAGAATCGTTCCATTTACCATTCAGCCCCACCCTCAGCAGGAACACTGGACATGCATGCTAGGGTTTTCATTTTGTCACATATTCTCTACAGACCTTTCCTTATGTTTGTACAGTAAACAACCCCCTCCAAAAATGAGTCAGGTAAAGGCTCAAAAAAATAGTCTGAGGCAACAGAGAGAAAAGGGAAGTATGGGAGCATAAGCTACAGAGAATGGGTGGCCTCATTGTTCCAAAATCCTCTATTACAATTGAAAATACTCAAGGAAACCTAGACATTCCATCCTGGTAGTTTGGACAAGTATTTTGAAATCTTCCAGGTAGAGTCTAATCTATTCCCAATTCACAATAATGAACTGAAGCCATTCTCGGAGAAGTTGGCAACCATAGAAAAGTCCAAAGTTATTTCTGTCACCCATTTTAATATTTAACACCTCTTGTCATTAACATGCCAGTAACAATGTAAAAATGCCAGTAACAATTCCCAATGTTTAACTTAGGTTCCTAATGCATGATATAAAACAAATTACCTGTTGTTATATGCTCAGTAGAGAGTGAGAAGAGATACTATTGATTTATATTTGGAAAATAGTAGCCTAGAAAGAAATACTAATAGAGTCTATGACTTATTCAAAGGATGACAAATCTGCAGTTTCTAAGCATTTAGAATCCCTCTGTAGATAAAACTGAAACTGTTAGTCGCTCAGTCATGTCTATCTCTTTGCGAACCCATGGACTGTGGTCCACTAAGCTCCTCTGTCCATGGGATTTTCTAGACAAGAATACTGGAGTAAGCTGCCATTTCTTTCTCTAGGGGATGTTCTGGACCCAGGGATCGAACCCAGGTCTCCTGCATTGCAGGCAGATTCTTTACCATCTGAGTCACCAGGGAAGCTCTCTGTAGACAGGGTTGCCCTAAATCGGTCACAGAACTCTGGGTAAAAGCACATAAAAGTGTGGTAAGACATTGTTAAAAAAGCAGAATTTATGTTCAATCCTTGTAAATTATCAAGGCCACATGAGACTGAGCAAGATACCACTTCCCACAAGCTAACACAATGAGAGACTCAGGCAAGCACCACTAGCAAGTACAGGCTCCTCTAAGAGCACTTTGAGAAACTGATTCCCCGTCACTGCCATATTGCACAAACCATCTTACCTAACTGAAATTGATTGGAGACATTCCCACACGTTTGCATTATCTCTGGGCTATTCCATCCTAAGGGGTATAATGCACAGCCTGAGCTTATCAGCAGTCCTGGAAAAAAAAAAAAAAACATACAGGCAGAAAAAAAATACAACAAGCCTCTGTCATCCCAACATCACCTGTGGATTAGCTCAGCTCAAATTCTGCCTCTTTCACTCAGAGTTTACCTTTCCTCTTTTACCCTAGATATCTATGACACTATCAACTCAACAGGATGTCTTTACTGTGTCATGGGTGGTGAACTGCAACAGATAGTAAAGGGGCCAACTCACAAAAAAAGGACAGTATTGGGGATTGAGACCAACCAACCAATGTACATTTAACAGCCAAAATGTTTTTGACAATGATTCACAAAGCTGAGTTGGCCTCTCCAACCAGAGTCCTCTTCTATCTTGGTCTGATTTACAAAGAACAACAAGGTAGAGACAGCTACTTGTTCCTGCAATTCAGCCCTTTCTAAGACTCAGGTCAGTCCCTACTAGTTGAAGATAGGTCATGATTTCTGTAACTTGAAATCAGTTGCCAGACTGAGATCTACACAAAGTATACATGTTATGTAGGCTTCTACTGGTGAGCATGGGACCACGTTCCCTTCTCAAGAAACACTTCTGAGAGACCATTCCAGCTTCATGTTAAGCATTCCTACTTTCTTTAGCTTTCAAAGCCTTCCACGGTGCCCCTTGCCTTCATCTCTCATTTTGCCCCTTCTCTTCATCTGCCATTTAATTATTAGACAGCAACTCTGTGCAATCTTAGTGATAACCTTACTGTTCTGATCAGAGATATAAATCTGGGTCTACTTGTTGGCACTGCCTTTTAAGGACATTTGCATCAACTACAGCTCTTGTTTGCTGCCTAGGTTTACATTTTGTAACCTGTGAGCCACTCCCCCTTGCCTTTGGTGATCGTGAATCAGACTAAGCTTTGGCATCTAACACAAGAGCAACCAAATTCGTTGGCTGGCCAGTAATGGGTGATATATCATGCTCTGAAGAGAATAGCTGGGCCAGATTCTTGTCTCTGGAAATTTTAATCAAGGAACACAGAAATATTGTGCTAGTTAGCAGATGGAGCAGAAGATAAGGAAAAAACACCAGGAGGTAAAATCAAGTCTGTGTCAAGATGAAGCCAAATTCAATCCAAAGTTATGAACAGACATCAGTTCTCGACAAGCTGAGCAAACTGATTGGTAAAAGCAGAGACCATAGTGGCAGAAATCAGATACATCATGAAGGGAAACTCCATACTGTTCCTGAAGAGTTAGGGAATTCAGACCTTGTCAGTGGCTTTCCAGTTCCACTTTTCTTATGTTATAATAAATCCCCCTTTTCATTGAAGAACTCGAGTCTTTGCTACTTACAACCAAGAGAGTCTAACTACAAGAATACTATACTTGAGTGCTACACCACAGGTCATGGGATGGTCATCTACCACGAGTGTGGATGCAGAACCTAACATAGTATGTTGCTGCTGCTGCTAAGTCATTTCAGTCGTGTCCGACTCTGTGCAACCCCTGAGACAGCAGCCCACCAGGCTCTCCCATCCCTGGGATTCTCCAGGCAAGAACACTGGAGTGGGTTGCCATTTCCTTCTCCAATGCAGGAAAGTGAAAAGTGAAAGTGAAGTGGCTCAGTCCTGTCCGACTCTTCGCGACTCCATGGACTGAAGCCTCCCAGGCTCCTCTGTCCATGGGATTTTCCAGGCAAGAGTACTGTAGTGGGGTGCCATCGCCTTCTCCAATGGCAACATGAGCTATTCTCAATATTCAGTGAGGCCAGAGAAAAAGATATGGATCTAAAGAAAAAACAAGAAGAGTTTAAATAGAAAAACAGAAGGAACTTTCTGATGGTGAGAGAGGGTTTAGAAACTAAAAAAGAATGACCAATTAAGGTTAGAAATACCCTTCAGTGGAATGTTTAAAATTAGAAGACATTCTTATCTGTCTGATAGTCTTAAAGGAAGTGAAACTGGCCACCCAAAAGACTTTTCTAGGCTCTGGAATTTATCCAGTGGCAATGGAACAGCACTCATTTTTTTTTTCTTACTACAGATAAACTGAAATCATATGATATTAAGAGGTATGCGCCAAAGTATGTGATCCCAGAGTATACACAATGGGTTAAGGACAGAATTGGAAACGAAACCTCAGCCTTTTCCTGCTTTCAGTATCTACTGTTTGAGAGAAGAGTTAATAAAAAATGAGCTTTTCCACACAGAGTAGGAAGAAAAAAACACATGTTTATAAAAGAACAGCAGTTCTATAGTCCAGCCTCCACACTCAGATCTCTGGGATGGGCATGAGCTCTTGACTTTTCAAGCAGGGGCCTGTGTTAGCTAAATGTCTTTCCCAACATGGCTGGAGAAACCTTCCACCTTCTTCAGCCCTCCTGCTCCTTAGACCTTACCATGCTGAGAAGTTCAAGTCACAGATTACCTTTTCCAGGAAACCTTTCCTCACCATCCCCAGTGCCTACCCCAAGCAAAGTTACATATTCCTTCCCTCTGCTCCAGAAATACCCTGTGCTTATTTCTGTGATCAGAATATTCTGTGATATAAGCCCTTAAAACTGCCACCTGCTTTCATTACTGGACTGTGCATTCCTTGAAGGCAGGTATCATATTTCTCTTCAACTGTGTATCCTTGTTACCTACTTATTACCTGGTATGTAATAAGTGCTCAATAAATGTACCTGTGTCAGAGTATGCTCTGCCTATCTAACAGACAGCTTCCTTTCCTCCCATTTCCCAAGAGGGGAGCCTTCTGAAAGGATCTCCATGGTAGAGATGAGAGGTCATCCTAGACACTCAATACAGCTACAGAATTTTAGAGACAAAAAGGCCTTTGGAGAGTATCTACTCCAATCCCTCTCCATTACAGATGTGGGTGCTGAGACCCAGAGAGGGAAAGTAATTTACTGAAGGTCACAGAGCCAGTTGCTGGCAATGCTTTTCTTACTAATAAGAGAGATCCTTAGAAGTGCTGTTCTTCTAGAGACAGGTGTCCAGAAATGATCACTTTTTGGCAACAGTATCTATAGTAGGCACTAGGAATCTTATAGGCATTAAGATTCAGAGAAACAGCACGATGGCTTAAGAGAACAAGACAATATTATATACTTGAAAGTTGCTAAGAGAGTAGATCTTAAATGATCTCATCACAAAACAATTATGTGAGGAGATTTATGTATTCTCTAACCTTATTGTGATAATCCTTTCACAATGCATACGTGCATCAAATCAGTGTATTGTATACCTAACACTTACACAATGTTATGTCAATTTTATTTCAATGAAGCTGGGGAAAAAGAGAAAGAGATTGGGTTCTGTAGTCCCTAGACCTAATTTCAAATTCCAGCTCTGCCCCCTAGAGGCTGTGTGACTTTGGCAAGTTACTTAATCTCTCTGTGCCTCAGTTACCTCGTCTGTAAAATGGGAATAATAGTACTGTAACTTACAGGGCTGTTTCAAAAAGTAGTACTCATAAAGCTGCCAGGCACATAGAATGTGCTCAATAAAGATTTATTACTATTATTAAACACCAGCCTCTCCTTCTGGCTTTCCCCTCACTTTCTACTTATATTCACCATGCTAATTTCTTCCTCACATTTTTGTCCTCATAACAGCTGAAAAGTCAAAAGCTGAACAAGGCTTGATTTAAAAGTCACCTGCTTGGAGTTGTTTTCTTGCAATTTTTCTCAGGCACCAAGCCAGAAAGTAGGAGTCTGCCAGGTATGTGTTCTGCCCCAGTGCAGGTGGCCACATGCTCTTTGCTCTTTTCAACCTGCCCTACCACCACTCCCATCCTCCATTCTCACTCCTGCCTTTCAGACAGGTGAGCACAACAGGTTGTAAATATACTTCATGGACTTGTAACATACAAGTGCATACTTCATTTCACTTATATCAGAGGATTATATCACATTTGATCATAAATGGAAAAAGATGTCCAAGGAGGCAAATTACTTTAAAAACAAAGTCACAGGGTCATTTATCCTCATTGTTGAAAGGTTCTGTGAAGACCCACAAGATCTTCTAGAACTAACACTCAAAAAAGATGTCCTCTTCATTATAGGGGACTGGAATGCAAAAGTAGGAAGTCAAGAGATACCTGGACTAACAGGGAAATTTGGCCTTGGAGTACAAAATGAAGCAGGTCAAAGGCTAACAGTTTTGCCAAGAGAATGCACTGGTCACAGCAAACACCCTCTTCCAACAACACAAAAGAAGACTCTACACATGGACATCACCAGACAGTCAATATCGAAATCAGATTGATTATGTTCCTTGCAGCCAAAGATGGAGAAGCTCTATACAGTCAGCAAAANCACTGGTCACAGCAAACACCCTCTTCCAACAACACAAAAGAAGACTCTACACATGGACATCACCAGACAGTCAATATCGAAATCAGATTGATTATGTTCCTTGCAGCCAAAGATGGAGAAGCTCTATACAGTCAGCAAAAACAAGACTGGGAGCTAACTGTAGTTCTGATGATGAACTCCTTATTGCCAAATTCAGACTTAAATTGAAGAAAGTAGGGAAAACCAATAAGCCACTCAGGTATGACCTAAATCATAGCCCTTATGATTATACAGTGGAAGTGACAAATAGATTCAAGAGATTAGATCTGATAGACAGAGTGTTTGATGAACTATGGACGGAGGTTCATGACATTGTATAGGAGGCAGGGATCAAAACCATCCCCAAGAAAAAGAAATGCAAAGAGGCAAAAAGGTTGTCTGAGGAGGCCTTACAAATAGCTTAGCAGAAAAGAGAAATGAAAGGCAGAGGAGAAAATGAAAGATATACTCATCTAAATGCAGAGTTCCTAAGAACAGCAAGGAGAGATAAGAAAGCCTTCCACAGTGATCAATGCAAAGAAATAGAGGAAAACAATAGGATGGGAAAGACTAGAGATTACTTCAAGAAAATTAGAGATACCAAGGGAACATTTCATGCAAAGATGGGCACAATAAAGGACAGAAATGNATATGAAATGAATTGCCAGTCCAGGTTCCATGCGTGATACAGCTCAGGGCTGGTGCACTGGGATGACCCAGAGGGATGGTATGGGGAGGGAGGTGGGAGTGGGGTTCAGGATGGGGAACACGTGTACACCCGTGGCGGATTCATGTTGATGTATGGCAAAACCAATACAATATTGTAAAGTAATTAACCTCCAATTAAAATAAATTTATATTAAAAAATTAAGAGATAAAGAAAAATCAATGATACCAGTGCATAAAGTCCAGGGCTGAGAGTCAGGAGGCCTGGACCACATTCTCTGCTCTGCTTCAAATCTTCTACATGAGTCTTTGTTAATAGGTTAACTTCTTTAAATACCATTTCCCAAACAGAAAGCCACTTTTATAATCCTTGCTCAACATGGTAAAGATAAGTTAAATGATGACTGATGACAGTTTGGAAGACTTTTCAGGAAATGCTTGGTTTGCAGAGAAGACAATGGTTTTCGGAAAACACCACCCTTTCCTTGAATCACATTCTCAGTGATCTGTCTCCAATGGCAATTTTCATTCAGCTTGAAGCATGTAGCATTAGGACCTTACATTGAGCAAAACATTAGTGCCTGTCTGGGTTTGTTGAATTCTATCTGCTTAACTGAACCAAAACAAAAAAGTCCAGAGTGGTAGTTCTCACTTGGGTTGGGGAAAGGGAATACAGCACACACATCAGAGTCACTGGGGAGATTTTTAAAAACATGTAGCCTTCCACCTGTTGCTATGTATATCAGTATGGGAAAGAGTGAGAGAGACCATTTTTTAAAGTGCTCCAGGTGATTCTGATACATTCCCTGCTCTAGAAAGATTCTTGGCCTCCCTCAAGTAACCTGACCCAAGATCTTACACTTTTTCCTGCCAAGACTTCTTTACATTTACTTCTCACCTATTTCTTCTTCGGTTAGCTCTCACTGAAGGTAGAGGATAATTCACAAGCATCTTGCATGTGTATACACAGGGGAATGTAAATAATGACCTTATTCTCTGGGATCAGGGGCCAGCTGGTTGGAAACCTCAGCATCCCTGGGGTTGAAATAATCTCCTGACCAGATGTTTCCTTCCCTGGTTAGAGGAGGGCATGAAGGTCCCAGTGGAAGGCTCTCTGGACCCTACACTTGTCCAGCTGGATTGGCTGCAGGTGGAGGAAATAGGACCCAAGGGCCCCATCAGGTCACCTTGCTGAATCTGACTCAGGCCAGCAGTTCTTTATTTCTTCCTGTCTCTCCCACTTCCCACCGCTCATCTCTGTGGACAGCTGCCAAACTGGGGAACAAAAGTCAGGCAGAGGGGAGGGAGTAGTTCTTAATGGATACTCCATCTCTTCAGTGGTTTGGGGTCTGGCAGAGATAAACCAAACCTGAAACAAATGGGATCCTCCCCCTAATATATTTTGGTTAATGCACTAGCTGCTGAGAAGCAGTCCGGCCTGGAGCAATGAAATCAATTTCCCTCAGTTGAACAACAGGCTTCAACTTAACCCCCACAGCTCTTTCTCTTATGTCTTTTATCCGTGTAGCTCAAACACTCTTCAGGTTTGGCTTTCTGCCACTAACAGTGCCCATCTCTGAGGAGTGAGGCACAAGATCTCTGAAGAACCTTGGATAATGGTTGTATGCCAAGGGGTGCCTAGAAAATATGATACATTCAAGCAGGCTTTACCATTCCTTCACATCTGATATAACCTTGACAGGCTCCAGTTTCTAAAAAGGAAGTAAAAATGACTCTAAGTTGGCTGATATTACAGATGGGGAAGTTGTGGAAATTCAGCCATCTGTCCAATATTATTCCCTTGCCCAGAGAGAAACCTTGTAGCACACCTTGGGTCTTAACTCTTTCCATGACTACTGTCAAATGGCATTTTATTCTTGAGTTTTAAAGATCTTCATCTAAGCATAAACACTGACTATGTTCCTATGAGCAATAGCCAATGGGAAATATAAAATGGCAGAATCAAATAAGATGAAAATTATACTGATGTTTCTGTTGCCTCTGCATGACATCTGCCACTCAGTTAAAGTTCTTCCCCACTCAGCTCATGGACTAGTTCATTAGATTAGAATGTTAATTCAAATTTAAAATTTTTACAATGAGTCTAAGGAAAGAGGGAAACAGAAAACATCACCTTAACTGGCACAAAAGAGAATCCGGTACTTTTCATAAGAAGGCAAGGAAATCATAATAGCTTAGGGTTTCTCAACCTCGGCACTATTGACATTTGGGACCAGATATTTCTTTGTTTTGGGGAGTAGGCAACTGTTTTATTCTTATGCATTGTGGTATATTTAACAGCATCCCTCACCTTTAACCACTGATTGTCAGTAACACCCTCCCAAATATGTGATAACCATAAATATCTCAAAGACATTACTAAATGTCTTCTGGTGGGGGGGGTGAAGGGTGTAAAAAGTCAGTCCCTGATGAGAAGCACTGTCTTAGCTCATCACTACCATTGCACCCCAAGACTACTTGAATGTAGTCATCAGAGAGAAGAAAATTAGGGTCTGGGCTATCTTGCCAATGAACCAATTCAAGGAAAGAAAGGAAGTGAACATGAGAGAGGTCAGTCATTTGCTTAAAACCACAGGGCAACTTAGTGAAAGAGCCAGAAGTGGGATCGAAGTTTCCTGGCTCCAGTCACCCACACTGTGCTGCTAATGGAGATGACAGTTATAATGAATAGGAATTCTAAAACTTCAGGAACAACAACAAACTTCAGCCATGGATTCTACCAGCACTTTTTTCCATTTCCCCATCCAGGTGTGAAAAATAGCTCATATATTCACACACATATTTGCCTGTGTGTCTAAACTTGCCTTTTTCTTCTCAGTTCAAATGAAACCACTCCCATTGCTTTCCTATTGTCTGCCATTTTTGCATTTTGTTCTTTCTTAACCCATCCACACACTGCAGCATCCCAGGTCTCCTGCACTAAATTTATAGGCAGACTGAATGAGGGGAAAGATAAGTAGAGTGAGTCAGGGCCAGAGGAAACCTGGATAGACTGTTGATGGCTACCAGTCAGGGCTAGCCTTAGATGTTGCCAGATAAGCGGTCAACTGCAGTCTGCCTGGTAGCTAGCATTTCACTATTAGAAATGTAATTTTTTTGATGAGGACTGCATATTAAACTCATTCAGTAATTAGCACCTTTGTGTATGTGTTAATGAGATCACGGTCCTCAGATAACTACCGGCGATCAGGGATCTTAGAGGTTATGTTTATTTGGGAACTGTAATACTAGAGTATAGAGTTGTATACTGTACTAGTAGTATACTAGAGTTGCTTCCTCTGCAAAGCAGACCTGGATAATACTGTTAAATGGGCACTCTTCAGGCAAAAGAATGTGATGAAAATCAGGGCCAAAAAAACAGATATCAATTCTGCCTACTAGCCAATCTTGCTGGGAATAAAACCCTGACGTAGATTGCGCTTTGGGGAGTCCCAGAGCAGGTATTTCAAAGGAGTCCCCATTCAGAGCCTTGTTGTTGTTGTCCAGTTGCCAAGTCATGTCTGATTCTTTGTGACCCCCTGGACTGTAGCACCCCAGGCTCCTCTGTCCATGGGATTCCCCAGGAAAGAATACTGGAGTGGACTGCCATTTCCTTCCCCAGGGGATCTTCCCAACTCAGGGATCGAACCTGGGTATCCTTCATTGGCAGGCAGATTCTTTACCATCTGAGTCACCAGGGAAGCCCATTCACAGCCTTAGCCCATTCACAGCCTTAGCCCATTCACAGCCTTAGAGTTAGACAAAGAGGAGACCTTAGAGTGGATTTCCCTGTAAGGCAAGATGCCCACTATGCCCTCCCCTGCAAAGCTCCCCAACCTCCCCAATCTCAGCCACACAGTCTTACCTCCCACGAACTGTGCAGCTCCCATGCAACGTCCCATCATTCTGGAGATGAGTTCTTCCATGCAGCAGCCCAGGACAGCAGCCAGTGCCACCAGGAGCAGCAGAGCACAGCCAGCACCTGTCACCACCGTGCACATCTGCCAGGCCAAGCTGGGGATGGCACTGAAGCTGGCATAGCGCCCACACTCTTCAACCATGATCAGACTCTGCCCCTCTCCCCTCACAGGGTAATTGCACCTCCGGAATGTGCTGAATGACACTGGCTTCCCCAGCTGAGATCCAAAGAGCCAATAAGGCAGGAAGTAACTGGTAGAACTGGCCACGGCGGTAACAAGGGACAGGAAGGCCCAGAGGGTCCCCACCAGGGTCAGGCTGCTCCTCATAGTCCCAGATTTCTCGGTGGGGATGGGGAGATGAGTCGGTTCACAGCACCAAATGCAGAAAGTTGTCATGTAGGCTCCACCAGCCTAGTTTTCATCTGTCTGGCCAGCCCCAGGGCTCAGTCATGTGCTTCTTGGCCCTTACTTCTGGATAAGGTTATTGTCTTGAGGACCATTTGGGTCACTATGGGATTCTGCTCTCCACCACTTTTCCCATCTTCCCTTCCTTCCACCTGGTTCAGACTTCTATGAGCTCTAGGCTGCAATGGAAGAACCACAGAAGTGAATTAGTGACTGTTCCGTCTACTCCAATGCAGCCTGCCTGAGTGTGTGAATGCTAAGTCATTTCAGTTGTGACCAACCCTTTGTGACACTATGGATTATACAGCCTGCCAGGCTCCTCTGTCCATGCGATTCTCCAGGCAAGAATACTGGAGTGGGTTGCCATGCCCTCCTCCAGGGGATCTTCCCAATCCAGGGATTGAACCCACATCTCTTACATCTCCTGCATTGGCAAGCAGGTTCTTTACCACTAGCATCATCTGGGAAGCCTAATGCAACCCAAACAGACAGCTTTCAGTTCTTGACATCTGACTTGGAACAAGGGGTAGGAGGGAGGCCTGAATCAAACCTAGGCTCTCCAGAGAGCCCCCAATTTCTGATGGAATGACCTTGTTTACCTGAGGCCTGGAAGGAGGTACTGCCTCAAGAGGGCCAGGAACCAAGGTGCTTTCAGAGAATAAAGGAAGAAGGAAGATCACTCACAGGGCCTGCCCATACTCCAAGGGAAAAGAGGGAAGGAGCACTCGCCATGGAGTTAAAGGATGTGCCCATTTGACCTTATTAGGATATCCAAGAGAGCATTAACTTGGGCTTTCCCAGTATTGCATCAGTTAGGTTTAAATGAGTAAATAAAATAAGGGGCACCTAGTCTCATTCCCTATGTTCATCACTGAGTGAGCTCTGTTCAGTCACTTTTCCCCCAAGAACAAAATGGGAGGCACCTTCCCAAACAGTGAGAGTTGTTTAACACTAAACTGTCTACTAAGAAAAGCTGCCCAGTCCTTTGCTGAACATAATCATGAAAACTTCTCTCTCTGAAACAGATCTGGTTCCCCCTGCCTGGCCACAGGAACATAGATCTCGAGCTGTAAGGGCCTTTCAAAATGCCTTTTGGAACAATCATCTCAGATTCAAGACGCTGAGTGCCTTTTTAGATCTAATCTCCTCAACCCAGCTCACAAATGGCTTTCACAGACCCCACCGTCAAAAATCAACTCCTTTCCTCCCAACTACATTAATCTGCCATTGCATTCTGGCCTGTTTCTCAGTGAAAGCAGCCAGAGACCACACTGCAGCCTGCTGACAGCACTGTGAACATCTCCAGCAAACAGATGGTAGAATCTGTTTCAGAAACTTCTCCATGATTCATCACCACTGCTTAAAGTTACAGGTGGTGGGAAAGGGGAGAAGGGGGTAGGGGACCAAAGGCAGGGAAATTATAGGAACTGTCCTTGGGGTCATCACCTTGCCAGTTGAGACATGGCCAGAAACAAGTAGCAGTTGTACTCAGGGTCTCAAGGACCTTGCCCAGCCATGAGCCACGTCACAACTATCATCAAACAATGTCTGGCATGAAGCAGGCACTGCCATCCAAGTATGTTTAATGAAACCCATTCTAGAGAAGCATCCCATTTCTAGGCTGGCAGAAATCTTGATGAATCACCTAATTCAACCTTTTTTTTTTTTACATGTGGCCTTGTAAGTGGGTAGTGATTTCCCCCAAATCATGGAGAAGCTAGCAAGCAGCCAGACTGGAATAAGAAACCCAATCTACAGATGCCTAAGCCTGTACTGTTGTACTCCACAGTGCAAACCACCCTCCTCTATCACTTTACAGATGGAAATACAGAGAGGAAATGATTTCCTCAAGGGTAAAGAACTAGTGAAGTACCCTGGCTGGATCAGAGTCCAGTTATCCCATTCTTAGCATAATGCTCTTTTCTTGCTTCACCACAATTCCCTTCCCAATACAGATATATTGTGTGCTGTGTGTTTTGTGCAGGAAAGGAGCAGAGACTATAAATTGCAGGTGTTTACTTTGGAATGTTAGGGCTTGGGAAGAAAGTGCCCTGAGCTGGGCCCCAGGGAATGAGGCTTTGTGCCTGAGAGTTGGGGGAATGAAAGAAAGATGTGATGTAGGGTTGAAAGCCAACAGGAGAAGTGAAACTAGTCTTGAGTAATTGCTGTTAGAAAGCAGGTATGCTTGGCCGCAATGAGGTAATGCCTCTGCTTGCTATATTAGAGCATGTAAGATTATGGAAAATGCAAGCAGCTCTCTTTTATGAGCTCACTTCCTGTGAAGAAGCCCAGGCCAGAGGATGAGAGAAAACAAACTGATAACCAGCTGCTGGGTGCACCATCACATTCCCTTCCAAGACCATTGCTTCATGTGCTCTGCCAAACTATCTCCTCAGGTTGGTAAGAAAGGTAGTACCCTTGGTTTACAAATGAGCAAATATGGAATCTAGAAAAATGGTACTGATGAACCTATTTGCAGGGAAACAATGGAGATGCAGATGTAGAGAGTGGACTTGTGGACACAGTGGGGGAAGGAGAGCAAGATGAACGGAGAAGGTAGCACTGACATATATACACCATCATGTGTAAAGTAGATAATTAGTGGGAAGCTATTGTAGCCCAGGCTGGTCCTCTGTGATTACTCAGAAGGGTGGGATGTGGGGAGGGGAGGGAGGCTCCAGAGGGAAGGGATATAGGTATAATTACTGCTGTTTTGCACTTTGTATGGCAGAAACCAACATTGTAAAGCAATTTTTCTCCAATTAAAAATAAATTTTAAAATGAAAGCTAAGAAACTTGCCCAAATATCCACAGAGACTCAAATGGCAGCACCATCATTTCTCACCTCTCACTTCACCCTCCCCATATTCTTCCTCATCACCCCAAAAGTGTTCTGACGAAAAGCCTCCAGGGTTTCCCACCCACAATGGCAAATCTGTTTAAGGATGATGAAAAAAATCAGACAGGAAGGACAGGCAAGGCAGGAGGAAAGCGACTTTCTCTACCCAGTATGTCACCACCAGGACCAGGGCATTCGATGCTTCAAGTCTGTAGTCAGAACTAACCCCATATGTCCACCATGAATGTTTATCATCTTGAGATCAAGTCTCAGGACAAAAGCCAATAGAAGGGCAGAGAGTATAAGGCAGAGAAAGGGACTAAATCAGTGAGTGGTACCTAGACTATACTAAAATAGGAGGAGGGCTTCTCATATAAGGTAATCACCATCTGTGCCAAGTCAGGCTGTTTAAAAAACTATAAGACTACCAACCACTGTTACCATAATTTCATTTTAAAGATGCCATTTTGAAGCCAAGAGATAGGAAGGTGGAATTACAAAATTCAGTTTAAATTACATATGTTTAGCTTTAGAAAAACTCATTGGTTTTCAGAATTTAAATTAAATACTTTCAACTTCAGGAAAAACTCATTCTCCTTATCTCATTTAGAACTAGGATGTCCAACCATGCTAGTTAACTTGGGACTAAGGGATGTGGGATTGTCAGGGATGAAACTATTAATAGGAAAGTCCCCAAATGGATGAGTTAGTCATTCTATCTAGGACTAGAAGTGTGGTGAGCCAGCACAATCCATGGACAGCAGGTTGAGAATCACTGACACAGATAATTTTCTCTTGCTCTCTCTCCAGGACTCAAACAATAAAAAGTGAAAAGTGACCATGGAATTAAATAATGGAGAGATGAAATCTTTATGTCCTGAAGGTAAAATCTTTCTGAATCATAGGCTTGACCTCATGCAGTCAAGAAAGGGAGGTCAGAGATCCCATTGCTCAATATTTTCTGAGCACAAAATAAGTCCCAGCCCAGCTTCTCCTATGGCAATGGGCCATGTGGGGTCTGCATGTACACTGTTATACGTTCACACAGAGAAATGCATTCAACCAAATGCTTTGAGTTACTGCACCACCTGTCATGGAGTAACCTCCCTTCATGACAGCCCTCCAAAGCAATCAAGTTCATTCCCAGGAGCTAGCCAAGTCTCTTTTACATTCACATAAATAAAAGTCACACACAATGCTATACTTCACTTTACTTCTCTTGTATATTTCATGTAGCAATCACTTTGTTTCCCTGTCCTGGAAGGCCTCACCACACAGCCACACTGGATTTCAGAAACCAAGAACTCACCCTGGTGCTCCTGCTAAGTGGTCCAGTAACCAGGGATTGCTAGGTTGGCTACTGTCCCTCTCTCTTTGTTTATCACGTGGTCTCCCCACCTTGGTTGCTCTATCTCCTCAATGGATCACATGCCTGTTTCTGAGAGTGGCTGTATGAGATGCAGTGAGTGTGGCTAGAAAGTTATAATGACCAGGGTGGAAGCATGAAGGCTGTTCTAAATTTATCGTCCTTACTAGAGACTAGTAGTAAGGATACAGTCGTCATTCTAAAATAGACTCATGGATAGAGGTCATTTCAACCTATACGATGCAGGAAACACTCCTAAGCCATACATATCAAATGATTATCTATACTGCTTTTAAAGAACTCTAGAGAAAAGAGGACTCAACAGTTTTTCTCAGTAGCTTGATGACTCTCACTGTCAATAAATCATTTATGTCTCATTTTAAACCTTTTTCTGATACAGCTCAGTTCAGTTCAGTTCAGTTCAATTCAGTTGCTCAGTCGTGTCTGACTCTTTACGACTCCGTGAACCTCAGCACTCCAGGCCTCCCTGTCCATCACCAACTCCCAACTTAAGACCAATTCCTTTGGTCAGGTCCTCAGAGGAAATGGAGGACAGATTGGCCACTGTCATCCAGACAACAGCCCTTCATCAACACAGATTAACTCAGATTGCTGGTATTTTGTGCTCTGTTGTGTCAAACTCTTGTGACCCCGTGGATCATAGCCCACCAGGCTTTGCTGTGCATGGGATTCTCCAGGCAAGAATACTAGAGTGGGTTGCCATGCCCTCCTCCAGGGAATCTTCCCAACCCAGGGATTGAACCTGTGTCTCTTGCATCTCCTGCATTGGCAGGAGGATTCTTTACCACCTGAGCCACAGGGGAAGCCCTGCTTGTACCTTACCTTTGGACTTTTCCTCCCCAAATGAGCACTCTACCTCTCCCTGTGGAGTCTCCTTCTCAAGCCTGTAATCATTTGTTCTCAACTTTTCACTCCTGTGTATCCCTACTTATATGTGAGCACTTACTTAGTATCACTGAAATTGGAAACATTGCTCTTGTATTTTTCTTGGTGGAGAAAAATAAAGCAAATTCTTCCAACACCTTATCTCCTCCCCAGTCTCCATTTTCCATGGAGACTCAAAACACTACTGGTTTGGGACTGGTTTGTGAGAAGCGGATTTGTTGACACTGTTATTAGCAAGGGAATATGAATGGGCATTTCTCCTCACACCTCCAAACAGTGTGCATAGCCTACTAGCCGACCCTTTAACAAATAGTGGGTTGGCCAAAAAGCTTTTTCAGCTTTTTCCGTAACAGCTTACAGAAAACCTAAAAGAACTTTTTGGCCAACCCTATTCATCATACTCAGTGTTGAGACTTTAAGAAATAATTAATAAGCATAGGCATATGGTTTCAGTGGGTAAATAGAGTCCTACTCCAGAAAAATTTCTTGCTCTTGTATTGAATTGGGTATATAAGCAACATGACCATTCTAGATCTTTCTGCTTCAGTGCGTGCTAAGTCACTTCAGTCATGCCCAACTCTGTGCCACCCTATGGACTGTAGCTCGCCAGGCTCCTCTGTCCATGGGATTCCCCAAACTAGAATACTGGAATAGGTAGCTATTTCCTTTTCCAGGGGATCTTCCTGACCTGGGATCGAACCTTGGTCTTCTGCACTGCAAGTGGATTCTTTACCACAAGCGCCACCGGCTTCAGACACAGCCTCAAAAAGAATCTATAACCACTTTCTAAGTATTTCTCGCCTGATTTTCTGCCACCTGAGTTCCTCCAGAATTTTCTCCTCTATACATCTCCACAATGGGCATCTCTCCAGATTCTCTATGCCTGAAATCATCTCATGANGCTTCAGACACAGCCTCAAAAAGAATCTATAACCACTTTCTAAGTATTTCTCGCCTGATTTTCTGCCACCTGAGTTCCTCCAGAATTTTCTCCTCTATACATCTCCACAATGGGCATCTCTCCAGATTCTCTATGCCTGAAATCATCTCATGACTTATCTACCCCCAGAATTGTGTCTGTTTCCCATTCGTATCGTGGTTACTTGAAGACCTCACTTTTTGTAAGGTTTATTGAGGTACACTTGATATATGAAAATCTGCACATATTCAATGTATATATCTCGATGAGTTTGGACACATGCCTATATCTGTAGCACCATCACCACAGCCAAGACACTGAATATATTCATAATCTTCAAAAAGTTCCTTGTAGTGAATTTGGGTCAGTTCTAGTGAGGTAGATGAACCTAGAGCCTGTTATACAGGGTGAAGTAAGTCAGAAAGAGAAAAATATCATGTATTAACCCATATATATGAAATATAGAAAAGCTGTACTGATGAACCTATTTGCGGGGCAGGAGTAGAGATACAGACCTAGAGAATGGACTTGTGGACAAAGAGGGTAAAGAGAGGGTGGAGCAAATTGAGAGAGTAGCACTGAAACATGTAAACTACCGTATGTAAAACAGATAGCTAGNTTCATCTGTTCCAGGTAATCAGCTTACATTTACAATCACCAAACTTCACTTTTCCTTTCCCTTTGAGCCTCTGCATTCAAGGTACCCCAATGCTGACTAATTATGAAATTGTCTTGCCTAGGAACAGAAGGTCTATTCTCTTGTATCAGTCAATCAATCAAAAAGTGACTAGAATTCTATTCCTAGGGCAGTGTTCTAAATGATGGTCCACATAGTTTAAAAAAAAAAAAAAGTCTTCTCCCAAGTCTCTCAACAGTATTTCCTTTGTCCTTCTTCTCTATCTCACCTCTCACTGCAAAGCCATCAGTGTAAACCCCTGTCTTCACAGCCAGCCAAACCACGTGAGGAGTGTCTTCTGATAGCATAACTGATTTTCTGAACCACCCTGATTCGTTTCCCAGAGGATAATCTGAGATATAAGAGTTTTGATGAAACAAGAGAAGCAGCATTCCAGAACCAAGAGATCCTTATCCTTGTCTCTGATCCCTGAAGCAAGTCATGGAGCTTTGGCAATTTGGGGATCTCACTTCCAAAGATTGGTTTCTGGACATCCCATTGGTTATTGCAACATTACTACACTTCCCTGGCTTTGCTGACCGGTGTAGCCAGCTGGGCTGCTCCAAAATGCCTGGGCTATCATACTCCAGAAGGACATGAAAAGAACTGAAATGATGAGTGTGCCTCCTGCCAGTTCGGTACAGTCTTAGAGGCTGCAGGGAAAGTGAGGGTTACAGGATAACCCCCAAATGCTCAGGAAATGAGATGTAGAGCTCAGGAAATATATGACAGCATTTTCCATAGAGGTAATCTGATAGGGCTAGTGGCTGGCCAGCAGAGACAGTGCTAGGAGCCAGTCTACTTGCCCATAAAATCCCATGAAGCAACAGCTGTAGGAAGGAAGGACCACACCATAAGAAAGGCCCTGCTCTATGAACCTTGGCTTTGTTCTCTGGGTGAGTGTTTGGGTGATGGGGTAAGACCACTCGAGGGCATATTTGAGCATTTGCCTGGAGACCATGTATATATGGTATATACCATGTTTTCCTGGCAGTTGTGGGTAAAACACAATTGGCAGCCAATGTACTTGCTTTCTGGGGACATCATAGGCTCATATATTTGGCAGAAAACAACAAAATTCTGTAAAGCAATTATCCTTCAATTAAAAAATAAATAAAATCAGAAAAAAGAGCATTTTTATTAAGGATAAAATAATATCTTTTAAATATGAAAATAAAGTTTTATCCACATGTGGGTACTCAGTCACTTCAGTCATGTCTGACTCTTTACAACCCCATGGACTATAGATCACCAGGCTCCTCTGTTCATGAGATTCTCCAGGCAAGAGTACTGGAGTGGGTTCCCATTCTCTTCTCCAGGGGATCTTTCNCAGTCATGTCTGACTCTTTACAACCCCATGGACTATAGATCACCAGGCTCCTCTGTTCATGAGATTCTCCAGGCAAGAGTACTGGAGTGGGTTCCCATTCTCTTCTCCAGGGGATCTTTCCCACCCAGAGATCGAACCTGGGTTTCCTGCATCTTCTGCATCACAGGCAGATTCTTTATCACTGAGCCACCAGGTAAAGAAGAACTACAAAAAAATAATTAATTAAAAGTAAAATGCCTTCTATCTAGAAGACCTGCCTCCAAGGCTGTCATCATGGATATTTGCTGGGAATTAGGGGCAGACATTGCCTCATCTTCACAAGCAGAACTTGCCTTTTACTTAGTAATTGACCCTTAAATTTGAATAGTAAAGTTGTTCCTCNTCTAGAAGACCTGCCTCCAAGGCTGTCATCATGGATATTTGCTGGGAATTAGGGGCAGACATTGCCTCATCTTCACAAGCAGAACTTGCCTTTTACTTAGTAATTGACCCTTAAATTTGAATAGTAAAGTTGTTCCTCACAGCAGCCTTATAAAGTAGACATTACCTCCATTTTCAGGGCAAAAAACTGGAGCTTAGAAAAGTTAAATGGGGAGATTTCCCTGGCGATACAGTGTCTAAGGCTCCATGCTCCCAATGCAGGGGGCCTGGGTTTGATCCCTTGTCAGGCAGCTAGATCCCACAGGCCACAATTGAGAGTTTACATGCCACAACCAAAACGATTTCATATGCGGCAACCAAAGATTCCACAATGAAGATCAAAGATTCCACGTGCTGCAACTAAGACCCAGCCCAGCCAAAAATATAAATGAAATATTAAAAAAAAATTAAATGACTTTCCTAAAGCCAGGGAGCTCTTAAGTAATATATTCAGAAAAAGACTTGGAGACAGAAGACAGGTTGCATGGGAACAGAGGGGATGGGTCAAAAGGAGTATGAGAGAAAGGGAGAAACGTGGCATGAACCCTACATTTCTGCTTTGAGAAACCAGGTACATGGAGACATCCTTCATTAAAATAAGAATAAAGGCAGATTGCAGTGTGACCTCCCTACATCCCTTCTCTTTGGTGATGGATAGTGAAGAACTAGAAATAACTGAGTTCATCTTGGCTGTTAGAAGCATCTCTGGAATATACTAGTACATAGTAAATAGATAGTTTATATGAGCCTGAAGCTCAGAGGAAAGTCCATACTGAAAGTTCAAATGTGGAAGACAGAAGCCCCAAGAGTAGATTATAAGACCAAGGTTTTTGTCAAATAGGAGGGCTGAGGACATGAATAACCCTGATAAAGTTTATCTCCACATTAAAAGGATAGGTAGAGAGACAATACAGTCCATGGGGTTGGAAACAGTTGGACACAACTGAGCAACTTTCACAAAGAGATAAGATGGTGACTAGCGCTTCCCAGGTAGCTCAGTGGTAAAGAAGAATCTGCCTGCAATACAGGAGACACAGGTTTGGTCCCTCAGTCAGGAAGATCCCCTGGAGAAGCACATGGCAATCCACTCCAGAATTCTTGCCAGGAGAAATACATAGACAAAGAAGCCTGGCAGGCTACAGTCCATGGGGTCACAAGAGTCAAATGGGACTGAGCGACTGAGAACGCACACAAAGAGACAAGGACCTATGAAGGAGACACAAATTGCTCAGTCCTCCCCTTGTCATCCTGCTTCCCACACACCACAACCGCTCAAGAACAGACCTGGCTCAGGAAGAACTGGCTCAGGAAGGATGTGCGGATATGGAGGCTGAGGCAGCAGAGTGGTTAAAAATCTTTCAGTGTTAAGTGCTTTATTGATCAACCACTGTCCTAAGGTAACCAGGGATGAGCTGTGAGAAACCAATCTCACTACAGTATTTCCAGGTTGTTTAACAAGTCTCTTTCATTTTTAATGAGTTTTAATGGGCCACTCAGTAGCTGATGCTTGCTGTGCTTGGCAAAGAGCCATCAGCTCTGGTACCACCCAGTTTTCTTCCTTGAGTTTAGAGAAATATCAAGAAACAGCAGGGTGGCTAAAAGCAGGTTCAAGCACCTTGGATTTGGCCTTGAACAGTCTCTCCTGTGCCTCCTTATCTACTCTTGTGGGATACCACAAGCTAAATTAATGCTGTGGGAACCACTCCACAAATGAAAGACTCTCTGTTTGACCTTGGGGAGTCACTTATATCCTTCCCAGAATTTAATTTTCCTATCTAGGGAAAGATTTTAGAAAATTAAAAACTAGCCTCATGCACAGCAGGAACAGATCATTTAAGTTCCAAAATGACTTAGAGGACATAGTTGTCAGTATTATACTACTGATGGGACCACTCTGTTCATTCTACAATGAAATGTTGACCATGTGTTGTGTATCAGAAATACAAGATCCTTGCTCTCACCAAGCTCACATTCTAGTGAAGAAGAAATTTAGAAAGCAAACAAACAAACAAGTGAACAACTAATAAAATAGAATGATAATGTCTAAAACAAAAATAAAATTTGGTCATAAGATAAGGTGTTGACGTATGAATAAGGGCAACTTTAGATTAGATGAAGTAGTTCAGAGAGGCTCTGAGGTGATATTTGACACGAGACCTAAAAGATCACAAGGAGCCAGGCATGCAAAGAGCCAAGGTAAGAAGCTTCTCCAGAGGGAAAGCAGAGGCAGAAGACATAGAAAATTAAGAGGCATAAAAATGTTCAGAATGTTTAAGGAATTAAATGTGGGTTAAGAACAACTGAATGTCCACATGTAGAGGAGAGAAGTTGAACCCCTACTTCACTCCACACCATGTTCAAAAATGAACCCAGAATGCACTAAATATCTAAATATAAGAGCTAAAGAGCATAAAGTTCATAGAAGAATACTTAAAGATACATCTTCATGACCCTGGATTATGCAGTGAGTTTTAGACATGACAACAAAAGCACAAGCAAGCAACAAAAGAAAAAATATACAAACTGGACTTCACCATAATTAAAAACTTTTGTGCATTAAAAGATAGTATCGAATTTGTGAGAAGACAACCCATAGAATGGAAGGACACGTTTAGAGATTATACATCTGGTAAGGGCCTAGTATCCAGAATATATAAAGAACATTTACAACTCAAGGGGAAAAAAGACACATGACCCAGTTTTAAAATGGGCAAAGGATTTAAGTGAATATTTCTCCAAAGAAGATATGTAAATAAGCTGGTGTGAATGTAAAATCCTGCAGCTGCTGTGGGAAACAGCTTGTCAATTCCCCCAAAATTAAACATATAGTTACCATATGATCCAGCAAGTCTGCTCCTACTCATATGCACTCTCCCCCCAAATAAAAACAAGTATTAAAAAATTGTGCATGAAAATTCACAGAAGCACTTTTCATAATTGCCAAAAGGTTTAAACAACCCAAATATCCATCAATTGATGAACAGATAAACGAATTATAGTATAGCCATATAAAAGGAATGAAATTATGACACATGGATGAACCTTGAAAACATTGTAAATAAAATAAGCCAGATACAAAAGGCCATATATCATATAATTTAATTTACATGAAATATCTATAATAGGCAAATTTACAGAGGCAGAAAGATTATTGTTTGCTAGGGGTTGGGAGAAGGGATAGAGGATTGCTTAGTAGGTACAGTGTTTTCTTTAGGAATGATGAAAATATTACGAAACTAGATAATGAGGTTTCACAACTCTGTGATTATACTGAAAATCATTTTCAATGGGTGAATTTATATATCTCAATAAAGCTGAGAGGGGAAGGATTCTACTGATTGAAAAAAAAATAAATGGGTAAATTGAATGATATGTGAATTATTTGTCAATAAGGCTCAGTGGTAAATAATCTACCTGCCGATGCAGGAGACCTGGGTTCAAAACCTAGTTCGGGAAGGTCCCCTGGAGAAGGAAATGGCAACCCACTCCAGTATTCTTGCCTGGGAAATCCCATGGACAGAGAAACCTGGTGGGCTACAGTTCACAGGGGTCACAGAGTCAGACACGACTTAGCAGCCAACCAACCAACCAAAGTTATAATCACAAAAAAGCAAACTAATGTTATAGGAAAATAGTGATAGAAGGGGCAGAGATGGAAATTACCTAAGGATACCATCTTCCTAAGGCTCCTTGTAGGTCTAAGGCTTATAATGCTAAATATATGCCAAGCAGCTTTCTTGGCCTCATTGTGCTAGGCCCAAGGCCTCTAAAACAAAAGATCAGGGAACCCTCTAACTCAGGGAAAGAGAGTACTTTTCTTTGCATCTAGAGCAGAGATAGTCCAACTACCCTCTCTAGTCCTGTTCAGGGTATGAGCTTCCATCCAATTCCCACTTAAATGCTCCAGAGACATGAATACAACCAAGGACACAATGGAGTGAGACATGAAAATTCAATGGTTCCAAGTACATAACATCAAAAGCTCTACTAGCCAGAACTGTGGCCCAAGGATCACCTTGCTAACATTAACAGCTACATTTTTTATTGAATGCTTATCTCTGCCAGGCATTATGCTAGGTGTTGCATAGGTTATCTCATTTGAGTCACACAACAATCTAGTGAGCATTTTACATATTTGTAACATGAGTTCAACAAGTGAGGAAATTGAGGCATAGCTAGGTTAAAACCTTATCTAAGATCTCATAGATAAGGGGCAGTTCCCAAGTTCTGTCAATCTACACTTGTTCTTAAGCTCCATACCATACTATCCTGTCTCCTCTGACCCTCAGGAGTGCTCCTCTTTGTGGAGTTAGAAGTGAAGTGAAAGCCACTCAGTCATGTCTGACTCTTTGCAACCCCATGGACTGTAGCCACCAGGCTCCCTTGTCCATGGGATTCTCCAGGCAAGAATACTGGAGTGAGTTGCTCTTTCCTTCTCCAGGGGATCTTCCTGACCCAAGAATAGAACTTGGGTCTCCTGCATTGCAGGCAGAAGAGGGAGCATTGAGATCCTTCTAAAAGTTAGGGGTATGCTCCTAACACCTTTTATTTTTTCTCTGGTAAATTCAGAGGATTAAATAGATAAAGTTTTGGCCAACCAGAGATGTAGGTGGCTGCCTTAAAGGAGATAGGTAGAGTATCAGAAATATCCTATCTGTACACCTTCATGACCCTGCTTCTCTGACTCTCCTAAGGCCTGTGAGAAAAGAGTATGTTGGTCATCAGAGTTCAGGCTTTGCTTCCCTCATCACGTAAAAACCCTTACTCTAGAACTGTAGCCTAAAGGTGCCCTGAACTAGCAATCATTGCTAACAAATACTATCTAGTAAGTACTGTGGTTAAGTGCTTTGATGTAGTTTATCTCATTTGCCTCTGACAGCAACTTTATGTGGGAGGTACTATGTTGTTTTCTTTTTTAATAATTGGAAATACTGAAACACAACTATACCATACTTGTCATAGATCTCTCAGCTCATGAATATACTCAAACCAATGACCAGTTTTCAGTCAGTCAGATCTCAGAGCCTTTGATTTTTTAAAAGAAATTTTGGTAAGAAACACATAAATAAAATTTTCCATCTTAACCATTTTTAAGTTTACATCATAACAGTGTTTGGAGAGGGAAATGGCAACCCATTTCTGTATTCTTGCTTGGAGAATTCAATGGACAGAGGAGCCTGGAAGCCTACAGTTCATGGGGTTGCAAAGAGTCAGACACAACTGAGCAACTTCACTTCTTAACAGTGTTATTAAAAGGGGCTTCCCTGGTGGCTCATATGGTAAAGAATCTGCCTGCAATGAGGGAGACTGGGTTTGATTCCTGGGTTGGGAAAATTCCCTGGAGAAGGAAATGGTAATCCACTCCACTATTCTTGCCTGGAAAATTCCATGGACAGAGGAGTCTGGCAGGCTACAGTCCACGGCATCACAAAAAGACATGAATGTTTGACTAATATTAACAGTGTTAAACATTTTCACATTGCTGTACAAAAGATCTCAAGAATATTTTCATTTTGCAAAATTGAAATTCTAAAACTCCATAATGTTTTTTCATAGTGGTTTCAACATTTTACAGTCCCACCAACAGTGCACAAGGATTTCTCCACATCCCACTCCTCTAGGTCATCATAGAGTGCTACACAGGGCTTCCTGGGTTACACAGCAACTTCTCACCAGCTATCTATTTTACACATGGTGGTGTATATATGTCAATGGTACTTTCTCTGTTCATCCCACTCTTTCTTTACCCCACTGTGTCCACAAGTCCATTCTCTGTATCTGAGTCTCTATTCCTTCCCTGCAAATAGGTTCATCAATACCATATTTCTAGATTTCATATTTTATAGGTATTAATACATTTGTTTTTCTCTGACTTCACTCTGAACAGCAGGTTCATCTACCTCACTGGAACTGATTCAAATTCATTCTTTTTATGGCTGAGTAATATTCCATTGTATATATGTACCACATCTTCTTCATCTATTCATCTGTTGATGGATGTCTATGTTGCTTCCATGTGCTAGCTATTGTAAATAGTGCTGCCAGGAAAACTCAGGTACATGTGTTTTTTCAGTTATGGTTTTCTCGGGGTATATATACCCAGTAGTGAGATTGTTGAGTCATATGGTAATTTTATTCCTAGTTATTAAAAGGAATCTCCATACTGTTCTCCATTGTGGCTCTATCAGAAAACATCAAAATTCTGTAAAGCAATTATCCTTCAATAAAAATAGATTAAATTTAAAAAATAAATGATGCACAAATAAAAATAAATTCCCACCAACACTGCAACAGGGGTCCCTTTTCCCCACATTCTCTCCAGCATTTATTGTTTGTAGATTTTTTGATGATGGCCATACTTTAGATTTATTTATTTTAATTGGAGGCTAATTACTTTACAATATTGTATTGGTTTTGCCGTACATCAACATGAATCCACCACAGGTGGACACGTGTTCCCCATCCTGAACCCCCCTCCTACCTCTCTCCCCATACCATCCCTCTGGGTCATCCCACCCTGTATGCGAGACAGCAAAAGAGATACAGATGTATAGAACAGTCTTTTGGACTCTGTGGGAGAGGGAGAGAGTGGGATGATTTGAGAGAATGGCATTGAAACATGTATAATAGCATATAAGAAATGAATCGCCAGTCCAGGTTCAATGCAGGATACAGGATGCTTGGGGCTCAATGTAGTTTTGATTTGCATTTCTCTACTAATTAGTGATATGAAGCATCTGTTCATGTGTTTATTGGCTATCTGTATTTTTCTTTGGAAAAGTGGTTTTGTTTTCTTAATAGTGACCATTCTAATGATTGCAATGTCATTGTGGTTTTGATTTGCATTGCATTTCTCTGATAATTAGAAATGTTGATCATCTTTTTGTATGCTTGTTGGACATTTGTACATCATCACTGGAAGATTGTCTATTCAAGTACTTTGCCCATTTTAAAAATTAGGTTATTTGATATTTTTGAATTGCAGTAGTTAATTATATATTATGGATATTAACCCCTTAGCAGACATATAATTTCCAAATATTTTCTGCCACTCCATAGTTTGATTTTTCACTCTATTTTGATTGTGTGCTTTGATATATAAAATTTAACTTTGGTGTAGTCTTATTTGACTATTTTGCTTTTAGTATGCTATATAACAAATCATTGCCAAATCCAATGTCATGAAGATTTCCTCTGTTTTATTCTAGAAGTTTTATAGTTTTGGATTTTATGTTTACATCTTTAATCTATTTTTGAATTAATTTTTGTATATAGTGTAAAATAAATGTACAACCTCCTTCTTTTTTCGTGTGGATACTCAGTTTTCCAAATACATTTTGGAGACTATCCTTTCCCCATTGAATTGTCTTGGCACCCTCGTCAAAGGTTATTTCACCATATACATGAAGATTTATTTCTAGACTCTATATTTTATTCCATTTATCTATATGCCTGTATTTATGTAAGTAACGCTTTTTATTGTTGTGGCTTTGCAATATGTTTTAATATCAGGAAGTGTGAGGTCTCCAACTTTGTTCTTTTCAAATTGTTTTGTTGTTTGGGATCCTTTGAAATTCCACATGAATTTTAGGATAACTTTTTTTTTTCTACAAAAATAGACAAATGGGACATCAAACTTAGCAACTTTTGTAAAACAACAGGGTGAAAAAGCAACCTCTGCAATGGGAGAAATATTTGCAAATCATATATGTGATAAAGAGTTAATAACTATAATATATATTGAATTTCTTTGATTCCTTTTCTGGAAATTTGCTATGGGGATTTTGATAACAATTGCATTGAATCTGTAGATTGCTTTGGGTAGTATGGACATCTTAACAACATTAAGTCTTATAATCCATGAACATGGCTGTCTTTCCATTTATTTGTGCCTTTTGAAATTTCTTTCATCATGGTTTTGTAGTTTCCAGTATATAAGTCTTTCAACTTCATGGTTAGGTTTATTCTTAAGTTTTTTATTATTTCTAAATGGAATTGTTTCCTTAATTGCCTTTTTGTATTGTTTGTTAATGTACAGAAATGAAACATATTTTTGAATGTTGAGTTTGTATCCAACGACTTTGCTGAAATAGTTTATTAGCTCTAGCAGTTTGTGTGTGTGTGTTTGTGTCTTTGTGTGTAATCTTTAGGGTTTTCTACATTTAAAATATCATCTAAAAACAGGGATTATTTTACTTCTCTCTTCTAATTTGGATGAATTTTAGTTATTTTTATTGCTTAATTGCTCTGGCTAGAACTTTCAGTACTACGTTGGATAGAAGTGGTGAGAGTGAACATTTGTGCCTTGTTCCTGATCTTGGAGGGAAATCTTTCTGTTTTTCACAATTAAGTATAATGTTAGCTAAGAGTTTTTCATATATGGTCTTTATTATGCTGAGGTAATTTACTTCTATTCCTGATTTTTTTTTTTTAATCATAAAAAGATGCTGGTTCTTGTCTAGTGTTTTTTCTGCCTTAATTCAGATGATCATGTAGTTGTCACTCATAATGCTAACGTGTCTTATTACACTCATAGATTTTTGTATGTTGAGCCATCCTTGTATTTGAAGAATAAATTTCACCTTATTATGACATGTAATTGTTTTAATGTGCTGTAGAATTTGGTTTGCTAGTATTTTGTTGAGAATTATTGTACTAATATTCATCAGAAATGTTGATCTGTTTTCTTTCTTGTATTGTCTTTGGCTTTGGTATAAAGATAATGCTGACTTCATAGAATGAGCTTAGAAGTGTTCCCTCTGCTTCTGTTTTTCAGAAGAGTTTTAGGAAGATTCGTATTAGTTCTTCTTTAAATATTTGGTAAGAATTTGCAGTGAAGCCATCTGGTCTTGGACTTTTTTGATTAGGAAGTTTTGATTATTGATTCTATATTCTAACTTGTTGTCAGTGAGTTCAGATTTGCTATTTTTTCATGATTCAGTCTTGGTAGGTTGAGTGCTTCTAGGAACTTATTCATTTTTTTCTAAGTTATCCAACCTTTTGGTACATAATTTTCAGAGCATCCTTTTATAACCTTTTCTTTATTTCTCTGCCATCATCTCTAACATCTCCTCTCTCATTTCTGGTTTTAGTTAGTTGAATCTTCTCTCTTTGTTTCTAAGTTAAATCAGGTAAGGGTTAGTCAATTTTGTTGATCTTTTCAAAAAACAAACTCCACTTCATTATTTTTTCTATTATGTTTTGTTCTCTATTTTGTATCTAATCTTTANNNNCTAGGTTGGTCATAACTTTTCTTCCAAGGAGCAAGTGTCTTTTAATTTCATGGCTGCTGTCACCATCTGCAGTGATTTTGGAGCCCCCCAAAATAAAGCCCCGTCACTGTTTCCATTGTTTCCCCATCTATTTGCCATGAAGTGAGATGATTAGATGCCATGATCTTAGTTTTCTGAATGTTGAGTTTTAAACCAACTTTTTCCACTCTCCTCTTTCACTTTCATCAATAGGCTCTTTAGTTCTTTCTAACAGATATTTAAAATGTTCCTGTGAACCTCACCCTACCCTGACTCTGGCTAAATTATATAGGAGAAGTATGTTAAATTAATTTGTAAGGGTTGTGAATGGTGGGGCCACTGGGATTTTTCCTATAGTCTGGATAGTTCCTTGAGCTAAGAGACAATGGAAATGGAAAGCAAGAGGTATGTGGATAACAAAAACAAAGGCTTGTGTCCTGATTCTTGGCAGTGTGGATAGTGAGGTCTCAGTCTCATGACTCCAAAAAGGAAATGGCTATGGGATGTGCGTCTAAGATAGGACCATTAGACATCTCATAAAATATACCAATGTCCCAACAGAAAGATTACCATGTCCCAAGCAGGCACTGAATAGTAGCTTCCTGATGAGTCCCATGAGTCATCAGACAGGGACAGTATCAACAGGGCTGTGGCAACTTGTGTGAGCTAATAAACAAGACCAGATGGCTCCACTTTTCTCTCTTCTCATGGCTTAGTGTTGTGTAAGCTCTCACTAGAAGGAGTGTCAATTGCTCAGGCTGGTTATTGGGTGGAGTTAGACTCTGAATAAAGACAGCAAACTTTTTCCTGGGGTTAATGGGAAGGGGCAGAATGTTAACAGGGGCTCCAGATACAATCTGAGCATTATCAGGATCATTGGTGAGGCTGGAAAAGATCTTGTTCTAGGACTTAAGGATTCTTCTGGGAAACAGTTGTAAGGGAAAGTAAACAAATCTGACTCAACAGAAATAAATTAGTATCTGAGGATGCGGGAGGTAGACTTTAACTATAGCATGGTGTATATCAGATTGTATTTTAGGCCAGGCCTTGGAGACTGGATTCTGAACCCTTTAGCAAGGAGGCTGCTTTCCTGCATTAAATCTCCATAGGACATTGAAAACAAAAGATCAGTAGTATGGGTGCCAACAGCTTTGGCAGCAACATGATGCACGACCTCTAAGTGCAAGTATCTGCAGTGTTGTTACAACAAAGAATTCAGCATTCTACAATGTCACCTTGGTCCAACAAAGAGTTTAGGCACTGGTGTTCCTGGTGAAAACATCAGCATCCTGGAGCCATCTGTGCAGAGTAGCCACAGAATGCATCTTAACAATAGATAGGGACAGAAATGGGTTGAGATCCTTTTGAAGGAGATTGTTGCAGGCTGAGCAAATTCGTCAAGAAGCTCACTTTAAGATCCTATTCAGTTCACTGCGAAGCATCCCAGCTGCATTTCACCATCCTTGTCAAAGCAAGCAAGAAATGGCTACTACCTGGACAACTGCAAGGGAGGCCATCAAGAAAGAATGGACTTTGTAGGTATGAAAGAACAAGAGTTTGTGGTTGGAAGTAATAAAACTTCATGTGAGAATCTAAAGTTGCTTGCAGAATTCCTTTGGATATATATTTGATGTATATCTAGCTTGCTCCTCCCTCCTCTGCCATGCNGAAAGAATGGACTTTGTAGGTATGAAAGAACAAGAGTTTGTGGTTGGAAGTAATAAAACTTCATGTGAGAATCTAAAGTTGCTTGCAGAATTCCTTTGGATATATATTTGATGTATATCTAGCTTGCTCCTCCCTCCTCTGCCATGCAGGGCAAGACCATGTGGATGTAAACATTTTTATCTGAGATGACATCAGTATCTTAACTCTTGTTTAACAGGCACCTAGGGGAAAGTGGCAAAGAAAACCAACCAATAAATATCAATGATGCTTATTGTGCAGATGTGACAAGAGGTATAGATATGACAAGAGGAACACAGGAAATCTTACAGGAGAGTGAAAAGGTATTTGACCAAGGAGCCCTTTTACCACTACTATGAGGAAAAGAGAGGCCAAAAAGTAATACACTTTTCTAACATTACAATTATGTCTAGTATTACTTCAAGGTAAGTGTAAATGTAGAAAATAACCAGAAGAATTCCTACTTCATAAAGGTAGCCTATGAACAAAGATCAACTTCGCTCACTTTCTGAGTGATAGTTTCAGTGCCACAGACCTAAAATTTAGTAGAAATAATGTTGAGACATCTGCCAATGTGCCTTATAAGAACGAATTTCCAACTAAAAAGTCCTGACTCCCAGGCACTGTTTTCATTGACATTATTACTGTGTAACAAAAATCCATGTGCGACTATTTTTGTGACCTAGCTGATATAACATACAGATATGGAATATTTTTGTTTGAAACAAAAAATCCAGACAGATTGTTTATCAAGCTTATCCTTTCTGATTTGTTGATATACTATGAACATTTTTACAAATGAGTAAGAATTAACCCCCACTGAGTTACACATTTATGTTCCCTTCATATGAAATAAAACAGTGGACTTCGCTGGTGGTCCAGTGGTAAAGAATCCACCTGCCAATGCAGGGGACACAGGGTTTGATCCCTGGTCCAGGAAGGTCCCACATGCTGCTGGGCAATGATGCCCATGCACAACACCTTCTGAAGTCTGCATGCCTAGAGCCTGTGCTCCACAACAAGAGAAGCCACCACAATGAGAAGCCCGCACACCACAACTAGGGAGTAGCCCCCACTCTCCACAACTAGAGAAAAGCCCACACACAGCAATCAAGACCCAGTGTAGCCGTAAATGAATAAATACTTCAGAGTATTTATGGAAAATCATTCTAAGAAAACAAAAAATTAAGTAAAATAGTAATAAATTGAAACTCTCCCAGAAATACCTAGATGTATTTTTTTTTCATTTATTTGTGTGATGAATATGTTGGTAATTATTCCACCTATACTTTAAGTAGAATCCCGCTGCTGCTGCTGCTAAGTTGCTTCACTCATGTCCAACTCTGTGAGACCCCAGAGACGGCAGCCCACCAGGCTCCCCCATCCCTGGGATTCTCCAGGCAAGAACACTGGAGTGGGTTGCCATTTCCTTCTTCAATGCAGGAAAGTGAAAAGTGAGAGTGAAGTCGCTCAGTTGTGTCCAACTCTTAGATACCCCATGGACTGCAGCCCACCAGGCTCCTCCATCCATGGATTTCCAAGCAAGAGTACTGGAGTGGGGTTCCATTGCCTTCTCCATAAGTAGCATCCTAGAATCCCCTCAGTCCTTTACCATTCCATGCTATCTGCTTTGTCACCATACCCAAACATCTGTTTTGTTTGTATCTGCTGAGTTCTGCAATACAAAGTTGGCTCCACTACAAGTGAATGTTCAGCTTTAAATACTGATTGGCAGTCCTTTATTTCTTCACCCCTATGTTGATGTCCCTCAAGCAGCTGTTCAAAATTGTTTCACTCTTCAAAGGCTCTCAGTCTTCAAAGAAGACAATCAAAGGAAGGAAACAGAACAATTTCAAAAAAGTATAGTTCATGAAAGTATATCTGAAATAGAATTTGAAATTGCATATTATAAAAGGAAATTGACTCAATCAAAGCAATGAGACATATTCGAGTAAAACTACTAGAGTCTAAGGGGGAAAATGTCAGTGAAAGGACAAAATTGCTCATAAAGGAGAGAAAGCCAGATTGTTGTCAGACTTTGACAACAATCATTATGCCAGCAGGAAATGGAATAGCATGTTTAATATACTCAAGGAAAGAAAAGCTGAGCCAAAGATTTTATACCCAGTCTGATTTTCAAATAGAAAGGCAACAAATTTATCAACATGTGAGAAATCAGGGAATCTTGTTCCCACAGTTCTCTCCTTATTTTAGAGAACTATCTTCTAACAGTCAAAACATCCAGAAATATTATCAACCTAAAGCCTGATGACATTGATCATAAATCGCAGCTAAAATGACAGACAAGAGAGGCAACCCACATTGTGTACCTCCAGATAGAACACACCACTACCTAAGAAGCCAAGAGAAAAACACAAATAAACCCAAATCTGATTAATCCTATAGAACTAACTACTAATCTACAGGAAACTAAGGACTGAGAAGCATATTAAACTGCAATAGAGAATGTCATCAAGTGAAAACATGACTGTGGGAAACTCTAGAGACAAAGGACACCATTTCTTCATCAAATAAATTACAATAATAGGAGGATAGTCCCTGAAATAAAAGAGGCATATGGTGAATTTCCTGGTGGTCCAATGTTTAAGACTTGACCTTCCACTGCAGGAGGCCTGGGTTTGATCACTGGTTGGGAAGCTAAGATTCCACATGCCTCATGACCAAAAAACCAAAACATAAAACAGCAGCAATATTGTAACAAGTTCAATAAAGATTTTAAAAGAGAGAGAGACTTCTGGCAGAGAGGGAAGTATAACTAAACTAGTGCTTAAGTTAAGTCTTTGTCACTCAGTTGTGTGTTCAACTCTGCAATCCCAAGACTATAGTCTGCCAGGCTCCTCTCTCCATGGGATTCCCCAGCAAGATTACTGGAGTGGGTTGCCATTTCCTCCTCCATGGAATCTTCCCAACCCAGGAATAACATTTGGGTGATAAACTTATAAAGGAAGAAGTAATTGCTATGAAGGTCAGAATTGTGATTACTTTTGAGAAGAGGAAAGGGGTTGTGGATAGGGTAGGACATGGCAAAATTCTATTTTTTAACCTAGGTGGTGGTTTTAAAGTTGTCTGCCTCATAAACACTGGTTGACATANTTGGAAAAGATTCTGATGCTGGGAGGGATTGGGGGCAGGAGGAGAAGGGGACAACAGAGGATGAGATGGCTAGATGGCATCACCAACTCGATGGACATGAGTTTGAGTGAACTCTGGGAGTAGGTGATGGACAGGGAGGCCTGGCATTCTGCAGTTCATGGGGTTGCAAAGAGTCGGACATGACTGAGTGACTGAACTGAACTGAACTGAACTGAAACCATACTCTGAACATACGCTGTCATTATGGCTTTTTTTGTTTCATTTATATGTTCCAGCAGAATCAGTTTAGCATAATTCTGAAGGCATAGGATTTGTAGAATGGTAAATGAACATTGGCTTTTCAACTTAAAGTCCCCAGCTGCACTGGTCCCCAAAAAGAGTCAACCTGTCCTTTGAAACCAGGCACTGACTTCTCCTCTCTAGCTCTTAAGTCCTAGATGGTATTATCTTCCAACAAAAGGCTATTTCATCTACATTGAAAATCTGGTTTTTAGCATAGCTATCCTCATGAATTATCTTAGTTAGGTTTTCTAGACAACCTGCTGCAGCTTCTACATCAGCACTTGCCGCTTTCCCTTGCACTTTGATGTTACAGAAACATTTTCTTTTCTCAAATGTCATGAACCAAGCTCCNTACATTGAAAATCTGGTTTTTAGCATAGCTATCCTCATGAATTATCTTAGTTAGGTTTTCTAGACAACCTGCTGCAGCTTCTACATCAGCACTTGCCGCTTTCCCTTGCACTTTGATGTTACAGAAACATTTTCTTTTCTCAAATGTCATGAACCAAGCTCCGCTAGCTACAAACTTTTCTTCTGCAGCTTCCTTACCTCTCTCAGCCTTCACAGAAGTAAAAGAGTTAGGGCCTTGCTCTTGATTAGGCTTTGGCTTAAGGGAATATTCTGACCGGTTTGATCTTCCACCCAGACCACTAAAAGTTTCTCCATATCAGCAATGAAGGTTATTTCTCTTTCTTAACATTCAAGTGTTTACTGGTGTAGCACTTTCCATTTCCTTCAAGAATTTTTCCTTTGTTATTAATAATTTGGCTAACTGTTTGGTGCAAGAGCCCTAGTTTTTGGTCTATCTTGGCTTTTGACATGCCTTCCTCACTAAGCTTAATCAAATTTTCTAGCTTTTGGTTTAAAGTTTGAGACAGGTGACTCTTCCTTTCATTTGAACACTTAGAGTTATTAACTGGCTTAATTTTCAACATTGTTTTGTCTCAGACTCAGAGTCTCAGATAATAGAACACACACAATATTTATTAAGTTTGCTGTTTTATATGACTGTACTTTGTGGCACCCCAAAATGATTACAATAGTAACGTAAAAGATCACTGATTACAAATCAGCATAACAAGCATAATAATGATGAAAAATTGAAACAAAGTTTGAGAATTACCAAAATGTGACAGGGAGATACAAAATGAGAAAATGCTATTGGAAAAATGGTGCCTATAGACTTATTTGATGTAGGGTTGCCACGAACCTTCAGATTGTGAAAAGTACAGTATCTGTGAAAGACAATAAAACAAAGCATGTCTATAATTCATTCAGAATCCAGTATCGCTTGGATTAATTCTGATGATGATGGTTCCCCCCCTCCTCCTTCAAACAAGCATTTACTTCTATGAATCAGAAAACAAGTAGAGAAACAAACATTGCTGCGTGTAATTTTGGCAACAACTTCCTAATTCTCTCTTCCTTCAGGTAAGCATTTAAGTATATTCACCAGACCCCACAGCTATCTCATCCATCCTCAAATATCACTGGAATTAATTTCAGTGTTTGCCTACAGCCTAAGCTTTCCCCTGGGCTTCGGGGTTTTGTCTGTTTCTTTGCCTATTCCCACCCTCAAGCCTTGCCTTTTTCTTGTGCTGTTTTTGCTCTTTTCATTCTAGTTAGCACTTTATGTCATACCTCTCCACCTCATAAGAATATAAGATTCTTCAACTTGGCATCTATAAATCACCTGACTGCTTGGCTTAAGGGGTGTTTGAGGCTGACACATTTTAGCCTTGGGATTGGATATACAAAGCCCATTTTTAAAAATATAAAGAGAGAGAAAGGACAAGCGGTAGGAGATCCAAAGAGTACAAAGGAGCTGGTCCTATAATGTGGCTTACAATTAGAAAGAGCTGAAGAATGCCAGCTTTGATGTAGAAAAGAAAATTCAACAAAAAAGGACTTCATCCACTCTCTATTTATAATCTTGAGAGTCATGAGCATATTTGATAATCAGTCTCTATCAGGAAACCCTCTGATAGGCTTTGCCTTTTATCACACAGCTCTTTTCCAGAAAGTTCTGTCCTCATCCCTCCACCTTCAGAGAAACACTCAAGGGAGAAGGGGTTTAGTTCAGCTATTCTTCATCCAAACACATCTGACCTTCCACCTCACTGTTTGCTTCTTCCTAAATGTCTTCATGCCTCTGCCCTTGTAAAAATTCCCAGAGAGGGGAATTCTACTCAGTCCTCATTCCATCAATCATCTTCTGAGCCTGCCCCTGATATTTTCTGTAACTAGGCTTCACAAGGGCTTCCTTGATGGCTCAGATGGTAAAGAATCTTCCTGCAATGTGGGAGATCCCAGGTTTGATCCCTGGATCAGAAATATTCCCTGGAGGAGGAAATGTCAACCCACTCCAGTATTCTTGCCTGCAAAATCCCATGGACAGAGGAGCCTGGTGGGCTACAGTCCATGGGGTCAGAAAAGAGATACAACTGAGTCATTAAACAACAAAGTCTTCATAAGCACTCCTGATTAAGCTTCTCATGGTTCCAGAGGCTAAGTCATCTGGCTTC
Organism: Neotragus pygmaeus; assembly: GCA_006410875.1. Taxonomy (NCBI): domain Eukaryota; kingdom Metazoa; phylum Chordata; class Mammalia; order Artiodactyla; family Bovidae; genus Neotragus; species Neotragus pygmaeus. The sequence goes on along the minus strand of SJYV01015613.1, from coordinate 7,811 downwards.
TTCTTCAGGGCCTTGGGCCCAGATGAGGCCCCAAGGGAAACCAGCTAAGGAGCTACAGCAACAGAGTTGGGTTTGGATTGGGGGGGCCTCATGGATACCGCCTGCACTGTGTCCAACAGGTGGACCTCCCCTTTGGACACACATGTGGCCAGACATGCAGGCCCTGGGGAGGAGGCCACAGACCAGCTCCTGAAGAGGATCTGCTGAGAAGAGGCTTGCCTGAGGCATGAGCTCAAGTGACTTTCTTCTGGTTTCCCTCATGTCTCTATCTCTCCAGCTCATGAGCTCTGCCCACTCATTCAGACCAGCTCCCCCTAATAATACCTAAATGAAATATATGAATAATAATAAACACTTTTCTCCTCTTCCAGGAAAACAGTCCCATTCCCAGTGCATACAATGATGGTATTTTCATGAACCAAAAAGTAGGGCCTGTTTTCTGGTGTAAGGACTTAGAGCCAGACAGAGATTTTGGAATTGAGGCTATCTTGGGGAATCCAGGGCTTTTGCTTTCCAGCACATAGGTCTGGACTAGTTTGGGGGAGGAATCTGAAGTCCAGGTCACGAAAGTGAACATAATTCATTCAGCTGTACGTTATGAGGTACTTCTGTGGTCAGTGCTGTGCACTATCTAATCAAACCTTCCATTACTCCTATCTTCAAGAGAATGACAGAGATTGTTCCATCTCCAAAATATGACAAAGGGTATAGATTTCCCCTTAAATGTGAGTATGTATAACAGTTGGACATGCTGGGACTCTGATGACTGAACATTAAGTAAACATCCTTAGAGTGATTGTTTATACAATGTAAGTTTTGTTCATTCGTATATCACTATCAATACATATTGCAAATATTGTCAAATCATGTCTTGTACAAGTACACTGGCCATTAAGAAACCCAAGCATTACCATTTACTGACCATGTCACCCTAATTGATATAGATAGCTTAAAGCAGATTTTCTAAAAATCTTTGCCAGTTCCACAATGGATCAGAGCCTCCACCTTGGCAGTTTTTAGGAGTCAACAGAAAGGATAATAGTAACAATTTAGAGCAGTAAATTGTTTCTTGAGCTCTACTAGCTCTCTTCAAGTCTAGATATATCCAGAAATATAGCAAAGGCATCTCAAAGGAAGAATAACTCCTCTCTTTCTCCAGACTAAGACAGATGCTGTGGTCTACACTGCTATCTTTATTCAAATACAGATGACCACATTGTGCAGTGAAACCCAGAACAAGGTTGAAGCATTTCTCTCTTTCATTTAGAACCAGACATGTGCTGGAAATTTTAACAACTGGTTCTCCAGCGGGGAAAGTGGTCTTTATTTGTAACATCTATATATTTCCATGGTATTAAAATCTCCCACTATGGGCTCTTTCAAGCCACCAAAGTGAATGGAGATATCACTGAATGGAGAGTCAAAAAGAGATCTACAGAATTAACTTTCATGAGACGAGGTGAGCCAGCACCAGCTCTGTGACCAGAAATGTAATTCATTTAGGAAAGAAGAGAAAGTTAAAAGGATAAAGAGTAGTAGCCTCCAGTTGTGAAGGGCTATCATGAAAACTGATAATTTCAATGGTACCAAAAAATTTGAAATTGCATACTGCAGGAAAATGAGTAATTGGTATAAGAATATAGAAATGGCAGTTGATTTGGACTCAAGTAATGGTTCTGTCACTACCACCTTTGATCACTTAACCTTATGGACCTTTAGAATATTCATCTAGAATAACAAGATAGTACCATTGATACATGCAGAGTTCTAAAAAATACTCAATAAAAAATATTAGCTCTTATCATCATCCTCACCATTATCACCACCACTATCTGCAGAATTGGTATAACAACCAGTTTATTTTCCTCACAGGGATTTTACAGACTGAAATGTTGCATGTGAAAGTAAATCTACAAATGCCATTACAATCAGGTATTCCCATAATTATTTGCTAACCTCAGAGATGTAAGAAAACTAAAGGTATCCCTAAGGAAAGTGCATGCTTTTTTCTAGGAAGCTCTAAAAATAAGTCTCATTGTCAATGAAGGATCGTGTCACAGTCACAGTCATAGGGGAGTTTGTTAGACTTTAGAGATCATCTGATCCAACACCCTCTTATATGGATGTGAAAACAGTTACTGAAAGTTTAAGTAGTTTAGCAGCACAGTAAGAATTAGCATCCAGGCCATTTGGGTTATGGTATTCTTGCCATCAAGGGCACAGCAATATTGAACCCGACACTCTTCAGTCACTTGCAGATCTTGCAGACTAGCCAGCTAAAGTGGGGTAATAAATGAAAATGACATTCTTAACCAATTTTCTAAGATCCGAAACTAGTGGGAATTTTGATACAGGGGTTTCCCAGGTGGCACTAGTGGTAAAGAACTGCCTGCCAACACAGGAGACATAAGAGAAGAGGGTTCGATCCTTGGGTCAGGAAGATTCCCTGGAAAAGGGCATGGCAACCACTCCAGTATTGCTGCCTGGAGAATCCCCTTGGACAGAGGAGCCTGGGGGTGCTATAGTCCATAGGATCACACAGAGTTGGATGTGACTTCAAGTGACTTAGCACAAAATGCTCAATTAAATATCAGGGTTTTGGATTCTGCCTTTCATGATATTTTCTTACAAGGTAGAGAAACTTAAAGATCTAGGTTAATCTAAAGTTCTACTTGCTGCACTTGTAGTCTGAGATCACTTTTTCCCTATTTCTTTCAGAGGCAAGAAGAAAGGTCCCCTGAGCCATTGGAATTCAAAGTGTAACCCATCCTCGAATTTCAGTTTCTTTGTGTGTAAAGACAGATGGTTTGATGGGCTAATTTAATTTTCAATTTGGAAAACATTTATTGAGTATCTGTGCTGTGCTTAGTCACTCAGTCATGTCCTACCCTTTGAGACCCCATGCACTGTAGCCCACCAGGCTCCTCTGTCCATGGAGATTCTCAGTCCTCCAGGCTCCTCTGTCCATGCCCTTCCCCAGGGGATCTTCCCAACCCAGGGATCGAACCCAGGTCTCGATTCTTTACCATCTGAGGCAGACTCTTTACCATCTGAGCTACCAAGGAAGCCCAAGAATACTGGAGTGGGTAGCCATCCCTTCTCCAGGGGATCTTCCCAACCTAAGAATCGAACTGGGGTCTCCTGCATTGCTGGCAGATTCTTTACCAGCTGAGTTACCAGGGAAGCCCATCGAGTACATATTACATGGCAAATGTCCTAGACTCTGGTGATATCAAGAGAAAGCAAACAAGCCCCAGTGCTTATTGAGTTTAAGAGTCTAATGGAGGAAACAGACACACAATTAAACTACAAATGTAACAGTACTATAATAATGTGTGCAATAATAGCAACATGTAAACTATGCCACAGAGGAGAAAATGACCCCTGGTAATGAGGAAGGCTTCAAACACTGGGTAAAAGACATTGAAGCCAGGTCTTAAAAGATGAGTAAGAGTTTAATAGAGAAAGAACTTAAGATAGAGGATTCCAGGCAGATGAAACAGCAGTCACAAAGGTAGAGAAGCATCAAAGTGCCTGGTTGGTTTTGGTGGCATCAAGAAATTTGGAATGATTAGAATTAATGTCTAGTAATAGTAGCAGCTAACATTTATTGAGTACTTCATATGAGCTGGGAGCGGTTCTAAAATCAACATTAAAATAAAAAGATTAATGAGATACTCTGCTTTCTTTTAAATGTGATATGTATTTTACATATACTCTACATCTCAATTCAAACCAGCCACATTTGGGGTGCACAATAGCCACCTGTGAACTAGTGACTACTAAGTTGGACAACTCAGCTCTAAGTGATACTTTTTGTATTTGTACAAAAAGAGGATGGGAAACATCATCCTTTTCGCTGTCTGCCATCATTTTTGTTGTGTTCTAATATCTAAAGGATGTTTGTTGTTGGTGTTGCTGCTGTTTTGCTGTTTATTCCATTTCAAAAATATCACTGTTCATACAGGACCCTAAAAACTCAGAGACTCCCTAACCAAGCTGTTTGGGTCAGGCCAACCTATTTTCCTCTGGCAGCTTCTGTGCTCTTGGACATACATGTTCAGTAGGTAAGTGAATATGTATCTCTTGATCTCAGCATGGACTTAATAGCAGGAGGTACATGTGGTGACTTATTCATCAGCACATAATGGGGATTGAAATCACGGGGCATGCATGAGGTCAGTCAAGGAAAGTGTGTAGATGTTGCAGAATGAGAAGGCAGAGAGCTGGGGGAATCGGGAAAGCACCCACACTGAAGAGAGAGAAATAATCAAAAAAGTTACGAGCAGACCCAGGGCCAGAGTTGTGTCTCAGGAGCCAAGGAAAGAGAACCTTTAAGGGGAGGAATAGACAACCATATCAACTGCTGACGAGAGGTCACAGTAGTTCAGGAGTCTGTCATCTCTAGAGTTATATGTATTCACAATCATTTAACAAATGTGTTTTCAAAGATCACAAATTTAATTTTTTCAATGAAAAGAAAATAAAGATGGTAGAATGTGCATTAAACTGCCTTTATTTTCATTTTAGGTAAAAGCTCCCTCTTGTGTCTAGAAAAGGGATTTCTTAACAGTTGACAAAATTTTTTTTTTTTTTTTTTTTTAATTTATTTATTTATTTTTAAATTTTACTTTACAATACTCTATTGGCTTTGCCATACATCGACATGAATCCACCACAGCTGTACACAAGCTCCCAATCCTGAATCCCCCTCCCACCTCCCACCCCACAACGTCTCTCTGGATCATCCCCGTACACCAGCCCCAAGCATCCTGCATCCTGTATCAAATAGAGACTGGTGATTCGTTTCTTACATAACAGTATATATGCTTCAGTGCCATTCTCCCAGATCATCCCGCCCTCTCNAAAAAAAAAAAGACAGTGCTTTCCATCCAGATTTAGGGTTGCATTGGAAGGAAAGCCATCATGTAAACACAAAAAATTCTGCTGAGTTGTAGACCTTTCTCAAAAGGGTAGACTTTGTCAGTAACAGCTGGGAAAGACTGATGTCATTATCACTTCAGGTGTTTCAGAGCAGTTGACAGTTTGAAAACTCTCTCTACAGGCCCCCAAATTCTATCATCTTTTGACTAAAAGGAGAGGAAAAATCCCCTCTTTGAGGGACCCTTGACATCTGTAAGGCTCATAGTCTAGACATAGGGATTAGAATAGCAGTGGAAAGTACCAGGAGCAGAGATCCTAGCCTGGCTCATTCGACTGGTGGAGATGCTAGGGAATTAAGAACACTGTCCTGGGAAGCTGGAGACCTAGGGGCTAGCATTCCAGCTCTGCCTCTAAATATATATATAATGTGTGTGTGTGTTGTGGTTGTGTGTGTGTGGAGGGGGGTGACCTCAGACAAAGCCCTTCCTTTCTGGACCTCAAATTTTCCTTTCATTGGACAATTCCATTCCAGGATCTGAGTCACACCCCAAAGGAGGTAAGACTATAATAAAGCAGGTGATGCTTCCCATCTTCTCCTTGTACCTGTTTTCAGAGCTATCATCCCCATGAGAGCCCAAGGCCTGATGCCTCCCACCCTGAACTACTGAGGACTCTCTACCTCAGCAGCCTGTGCAAACCAGGAGCAACTTGAGCCCACCTCCTTTCCACACTAAAGCTTGCCTATGAGACAAGGATCACTTAACAGTGGTTGACAAGGAACTGAGGTTTCTTGTAGAATAGGGGGTAGAATATCTTTCGTTAGGTTTGGGTTGTTTACCCCAATGAATGTGTACAAGTGTGTCCATATGTGCATGTGAAGCAACATATTTTGCCTATTCATGGGAATCTATTTCCCTCATAACCAAACACCTTTGAGAAAAGTGGATTCCCAATGAGATGTGACTGGCATATCACATAGTGCTAGAACACTCTGAACAGTCCAGGAATGGTGGCATTGCTACAGGGTACTCAAATACAAGCTTTTTAAGAAAGGGAGGTGATTTGGCACCATGGGCCAGGCACTGGGCTAGGTCCTGGAATGAGAACCCAGGCAGAGAATTCCACTGCCTGTCCAATCTCCATCATATCATATATCAGTACTTTCCTGACCCCACAGTAGGAAATGAAAAGGCTATGCCTCAAAACAAAAATCATCATTTTTAAAGTTAATTTTTTTGAAATTTAATATTTAATCAAATGTATCCAGAGTATTACCATCTGAACAAATAATAAAATAAAATTGAAGTTGCTTTACAATGTTGTGTTAGTTTTCCTCTCAACAAAGTGAATCAGTTACATGTATACATATGTACATGCATTCATGCTCAGTTGTGTCAGACTCTTTGTGACTGCATGGGCTGCAGCCCACCAGGCTCCTCTGTCCATGGGATTCTCCAGGTAAGAAAACTGGAGTGGGTTGCCATGCCTTCCTCCTAGGGGATCTTCCCAACCCAGGGATCAAACCTGTGTCTCTTGCATCTCCTGCATTGCAGGCAGATTCTTTACCACTGGCACCACTTGGGAAGCCCATATATCTCCTCGTTTTTGGATTTCCTTCCCATTTAGGTCACCAGAGTACTGAGGAGAGTTTCCTGTGGTATACAGTAGGTTCTTACCAGTTATCAATTTTATACATAGAAGTGTACACATGGGCTTCCCATGTAGCACTAGTGGTAAAGAACCTGCCTGCCAGTGTAGGAGATATAAGAGACATGGGTTCGATTCTTGGGTGGGGAGTATCCCCTGAAGGAGGGCACGGCAACCCACTCCAGTATTCTTGCCTGGAGAATGCCATGGACAGAGGAGCCTGGCAGGTTACAGTTCATAGGGTTGCACAGAGTTGGACAAGAGTGTAATGACTTAGTGCGCATGTAGTGATGCAGTATATACATATCAGCCCCCATCTTCCTTCCAGAACATCATTTGTTTAATGAATTTCTGAGCAGAGATGCAGAGAAGGTCACATGAGCTAGGGATGGAGCCTGGGGACAACTGCTACAGGGTTTTCTTATTTTTTCTTTCATATTTTCCTTTTCTCTTTTCCTGTTCTTTTCTTTCTTTAACTTACATTTCCTTTTCTGTACCAAAGGCTGAAAAAAAAAATCTCTTACCTTCATCTGCTGGAGACAGAAGTCAAGAAAGTGGCAATAGCAAGAGAGACTTGGTGATGAAGGCTGATGTGTTTGTGTGGTCGCTATAGCCTGGCCAGGGCACAACAACCCTCAGCTGATGACAAAGGCTCCGCCTTGGATGTGTGCATGTACGTGTGTGTGCTCCGTAGTGTCTGACTCTTTGCGACCCCTTGGATTGTAGCCTGTGAGGCTCCTCTGTCCTTGGAATTTTCCCAGAAAGAATATTGGAGTTGGTAGCCATTCACTTGTCCAGGGGAATTCCCAACCCAAGGGTCAAACTCATGTTTCCTGCATTGCAGGCGGATTCTTTACCACAGAGCCATCAGGGAAGACCCTGCCTTGGGAAGCCCCCGCTGTGGATGAGAGCACAGCTTAGCTTACCTGTGGAGCAGCAAAAGGCAGGGGGTGGCAGAAAGGAGTAGGTTATTAGAACATTGACTAGAGTTTGGTTGCTGTTTTTTTTTTCTTTTTTTTAATTCAACAATTCACTTAAAAAAATAACCAGGTAGGTAGGAAACAAAAGACCCTATTCTCCCCTCATAAACAAACCAGGAGTTGAATTTGGATTGAATTGTTACTACTAGTCATTGGGAAGGAAATCGCTTTGTGGCATTTAGGACACATGTATTACAAGTATAAAGCACACACGGGAAAGTAGTGCATAGCAATGGCAATGTATCCCTTCTCTTCCCTTTCTCATACTCTCTTCCTTTTCCTCTGTTTTCTTTTTCTTCT